>JANPWX010000073.1:3605237-3672190 GCA_024734555.1 Trochalopteron elliotii
GGTGATAATTTTTCATAATACCTCATATTTTGCAGCAAGTAGTTTTGGGGAGCCTGACTTCCTTATTGTCTAATGTAGCATGCCTATCAGTGGTGGCAGAGGTTGCCTACAGGCTGATTCTTGGATCTCTGGCCAGAATGAGTTGCAAAACGAAAGTAGGGAAGATGTTTGTCTTTCCAGTAGAGTGTGTTGATTTGTCAGCAGTTCTCAAAATTTTAAACTTTTTTTTCTTGCAGGAGTCCAAGTTTAAAGAAACTGGAGTAATTACTCCTGAAGAAGTAAGTATTTAGAAACTTAAATTTATTTTGAAAGTAATGATGCATTTTTTTAATGCAAAACAACCATGTTAAACAGATCATGTCTTTGCTAATTGTTGCTTCTTGAAACGCTTTCCACAACATGAAATTTCTAAGTGGTGTTTTTTAACCTACAGATAAAATAGATCAAATAATTTCTCTTGAGATGGCATTATGTATCTGATTGTGGGATGCTTCTTTCCTCTATTGTGCTGTGAAAAGATTGTAAAGAAGCTGGGTCAACAACTCCATTTGTCATGGGAGTTCAGGACTGAAGCAGGAATGTATTGATTTTTAAAGTCTTTCCTCTGAGGAGCTGGAAGGGGAGCTTTTATCTTTGGAACAGTCTTTGTTTACCTGTTTTTTGGTCCCTTCCAAGGTTCTGTGAAGATCATTACATAGATTTGCCCACACCATGTATCCAATGATTATTATTTCTCCCTCTTCTTCTCTATAGGCTGCTTTAGGCTGGTTGCATTTTGGATTGGTGCCAAGCAGTTGTATTTTTTAAAAAACTCCAGTGCAAAGAGCAACAAACAGGACCTTTTTCCTGGTTGAGCTATTTTAATTTCCCTGTTACACTTTTTCTCCTATTAAAGTGCTGCTGAGCTGCAAATACTTTGTCTTTACAGAGGTCTAATAAAACACCATCAAGACTGTTAGGTAGAATGAAAGAAAAATGAAATAATAAAAACAGGTAAAGATGAGATGGAAAACAAATGGAACAAATGATGACTGATGCAGTCTATCTACACATGTAGATAATGTGGACAGAAGTATTTTTTCTAATATTGGTGCCTGCATTTTTCTACTGTGTTGCCTGGCAGGCAAACACTCATTCTCTCCCTTTGACACAGAAGTACCACACAGACAAACAGGCTCAGCAACATGGTGTTCTGTTCTGATAACCATATGTATGTGTATGTATAAATATTCATGTATGTTAAACAATAGTACATGATCTTTATTGTATATAAACTAGAATAATAGAGAAAGTCTAGACAAATGTCCTACCAATACCCAGTCCCTTTATGATTTATGGGAAAAGAATTTACAGTAGAACTGTAAGAAAAGGCACCTTCTGTAGGGCATAGCAAGAACCACACTGTATTACATTACATTAAATAGTTTGCAGCATTTAAACACCACTAGGGATATGAATAGTCTGTGTTCTCTGTATCAAGTTAGATGCTGCTGGGATGAATAAATTGGATCCTTCAAAACAGTAGTCAAGGGAACCAGTTATACAGCAAGATTGAATTTTTGGTAAATTTTGATGAAGCTGGAGTGTGGATCTGCTGATTGTCCCTTTGACAGTCTTTGTATAAAAATGGCTGCTAAAGAAGAATAATGACACTAGGATGTTTTCTTTGAATGAGTTTGGATTTCTTGGGTAATTAAAGATGTATTTTAGTCTGAGACACTAACTGGCATATAGATTTTTGTGGGGTTCCTGTGGCTTGCCTTTGAGGATGAATAAATTAAGACTAAAGATGACTCATTAATCAAACTCAACACCTACTGCCTCTTTTCACTTATCTGTGTACTTGATTTAATTTCAAAAAATTCTTGCCTGTCATGAGTTCTTATTAGTTAATACCTCCAAAAGATGACACTTTTTAAATTATATGTGTAAATACAGGGAAATGTTAAAGTAATTCTCTTCAGGACAGAAATAAGATATCCTAAAATTGATTAGGACAGTTTTTGATTACGACAATCCTTCTACTTTCCAATACTGATTCAGATGGGAGGTAGCATCAGTGCTTGAGAAATAGAAAGTGAAACCAGCTAGATAATTTTGCTGCTTAAGGTGAAAAAAATGTAGATAAAATTTCAAATGCTGTTTTAGGACTATGTATCTGTTAGACTCACAAACTACAGTTTTTTATCCTTAGTAATATATTTAAACATTGCTGTCACAAACAGAGTTCCAATTCCTTGAACAGAGAATTGTAAATAATTCTGGAGTTCCGTTTATGTTTACTATGTAAGAGAGAATGATTTTTAAAATTTCCTTGTGTGTTGGGAGAGTTTGCTGGGTTTTTTTTAAAGGATTGAGTTTTGCTAGAGGCTTCTGTTGAAAATAGGTGAAAGGGAAGCACTTTGCAGAGATGAAGCCTGTTAATCCACGTGCAGTGTGTGCTGTGGTGTTTCCTGCTGCACTGATCCTCCTCTCTTTGAGGACGGGGGGAGGAAATGGCTGTGACCCGCTGCGGGCCTGTTATGTCACACTGCAGCAGCCTCTGGGCAGCTGGGGAGGGTGCTGCTATAAACTGGCACTTCAAGACAAGAATGCACCTGTAGCAATAGCTGTGCACCTCATATTCCAAAGGGACTGCTGCAAAGCCCACAGAAATCACTTGAGTGCAGGCTTGCCTTCCTCAATTTATGTGTACAAAAAACAAGCCCAGAGGGTTAGACTTTGCTGCCTGAATTTTGAGTTTGTACACAAGTCTAGCATGACATTGCTGGTAAGTTTAGCTTGACAGTATCACTTTGAAATAGTAATGGAATTTTATAAAAGGCTTCGTCTTTGATACTAACACCAAGAGGAGTGAAATTTTTCAAAAACTATTTCTTCAGAACGAAGTTACTTGTAAGAACTTTAGTGTACTAATTAAGTGGTAATCCATTTTTAGTTAACATCAGTGATCAACTATTATAGTGATGGTCATTATATAAAATCTGTGCTGTTTATTTCTTTGTTGCAGTTCTCTCACTGATTCAGTGGATTGATGGTCTCGCTTTTCTTACTGCAAAATTGTTTAGAACAAGCAAAGAGAATTAAACATATTTTTTTATATTAAGCTCTTCGTTGCATTTGTAAAAGCTTGAATAGTGGCAAATAAAAATAATTTCTTTATTGTGAAGTAAACAGCCTTATTAGGTCCAGATACTTTTTTTGGTTCTTACTGGACTGGCAGGTAGTCTCACAGCTTTTGAAATGCTGAATTTGCTATGGTGCATAGTAAGCATTTTGGGTGAAGTTGATTTAATCTTTCATGGTTAGCTGAAAAATGGGGTCAAAATAAAGCATCAAGCTGATCGAAACATTTGTTAATTACCCAGTTAATCGATCTAAGGAATGTGGAACTGAAATACTAATGCTGAGAAAAAATTGGAGATTGTTTCCTTGCGCCATATTTAACATTTTTTTTTTCCTGCCTTAACAGTTTGTTGCAGCTGGAGATCATTTAGTTCACCATTGTCCTACTTGGCAATGGTAAGTAAAATTAAAAGAATTGCAGAAGCTAGCATTCCTACCTGTGCTTTGGTGTGTTTCCATTTGATTTAGCCATACAGTTGTCTCATTTCAGAGCAGTAAGTGGACTTTTCCAGTAAAACTTTTATGATGGCTCTATATTTAAGTCAGGCAGGACTTACTAATTGCTGTATAGCAGTAGTTGACGTAAGGATTTGCTTGGGGATTTTTTGTTTGTTTTTCTAAGCTTTTATGGGAAATAATCTGTTACACACTATGAATGCTTTTAGCCCTTAGCTACAGTAGCAGCATGTCTCCCTGGGTTTGTCTTGGTGATTGAAAAAGCAAAGGCCATGTGCACCTAGAATTGCTAGGCAGTAGTTGTAAATGGTGTATTTTGACAAGCATTTGTTAACAAATGTGTTCAAGTTAGCCCACAGCAGTTCACTTTGTGCAGTGATTGCCCTTGGAAATTCCTTCTGTGTCGTGTACTGTAAGGGTGCAAACAAGGTGCTTCCTTATGTTTTACTGGTGTCTTGCACTGTGAAACTAATCTGCTCCTCAATGAGCATTGTCTGTGCAGATGGTATCATCAGGGTCTTGGCTCTATACTGGGCCTTGAATTGCTGAAGGAAAAATTAGTATGTTTGAATCATTCTATGTTTGAATCATTGTTTCCCTGCCCCTTTGCCACCTCCTTCAGAGAAAACATGATGTTGAGTCTGGCAGCAGTTTGGAGTGGGCTATTTAGAACGTTACTTTTATTTCAAACCAAAAATGCTAAAGGTGAAAGCAAATGCTTGAGTAATGTGAAATTGAGAGTACTTAAGCACTAGTGACTATGGACAAATTTTGTATTTATGGGGGTCTGTCTGTTGCTTTTCTGAAGTTGCTTTCTTCAGAAATTTGCAACTTTGTTGTTGCTGGTCCTTGAAAATTTTATATACAATAGATTATTCTGTCAACCTGTCTTTGCTTGGCCATCTCAAGGTGAAAATAGTTTTTGAGGCATAAAATGGTTTTGATCTCAGAACAGTTGGGGGTGGCCAAGCTTTCTAACACCATACCAAATGTGTGTAGGGAAGAGTAAAGTCACAGTAAACCAATTCTGAGAATAGGTCAAGAGGATTATACAAATTGTTCCTGACAGGATGTGAAAATAGAAGGGTTCTTTTGTTCGCAGGTCATCAAATTCTCAAATGGTGCACTTCATTTTACAGGGCTTCAGGAGAAGAACTAAAAGTCAAAGCTTATCTGCCAACAGACAAACAGTTTTTGGTAACTAAAAATGGTAAGGCTGAAATTTAAATGCAAGTGTTCTTAGAATTGACAGCGTGGTTGACCGCGGTGTCAGCTCTGCTGATTGTCTGTATTGATAGGGGAAGCAAGTAGCTCACACTTAGATGCTCTGGCTTTGCAGTATTAAAGAAGTTTCTCCTGCACTCCTAAGTTCTTTTCCTTAGACTGCTTTATAGTAAAACTTTTACAAGACAAAGCTTGTCTTAATGAAGTATAAATGAACTTTAAACATTATTAACCTCTTTGTCTGTCCTTGCTTCGACTCAGCGTCTAAAATGAAAACGTGTTTATTTTCTTCTTTCCTTTGGAACCTCAGACTATTGAAGAGTTCTAGAAATGTTTTTTGTATTGACTCTGATACTTCTAATTCAAGGATGTCATTAATGTCAGTATCCTTGTCAATTAGAATTATAGAAATACAGTCTTGAATTAATTTTTTATCAGCTTCAGAAATACAATCTTGAATTAATTTTTTTATCAGCTTCACAGTTGTGTTTATATAATATACATGGTGACTACCTTTTTAGTGGATAAGAAGGATAACATTCTGGCACAACCATGGGGAAATCAGAAAGATCTTGTATCAAAATGTGGCAGAGCTATTAGAGGAAGCATTAGCACTAAGAAAGCCTGAGGAGATTTTTGCCTGCAGAGGGTTGTATTGTATGCTTGGATTTTCCTCACTGGCTTTTGGAGTCTTGCAGTGCACTATCATGAGAAAATTACTACAGTAGCATTGGACATTTTGCTGCAATGGGCCTCATGATTTGATGGCCAGCTGATCTCCTTTGTTTCTTTTCCTCCCACTACTGTGGTTCCTCTCTGCTCTGATCCTTCTTGATCACATTCCAAAATAACGTTTCCTGCTGCTGGTGTCACACTGACCTCCCACCTGAGTAAAAGTTGTGGGCTGTAGTTGAGACTGGGAGCCATCCTACAGACCTCATTCTGGAAGTCTTTGGATGACTTCAGTTCGACTTTCACACCCCTTTCTTCCCTTTCTGAAAGGTTGAAGAGCAGTTTTCAAATGCTGCATTTTATGCAGCAGATTTGTTTTTCTCCACATCAATAGAAAAGGAAGCAGCATTTTCTACGTAGTCCTTGTTTGCGCTATTGGAAAATGCCTCCTTTGCCTTAATCATATATTCAGCCTTTCTTTGACTATTTTCTGAAAACATTATCTAAATCTCTATTTGAATGGCTCTGTAATGCATATGACAAAATTATATTCTTAATATCACATGAATTCTGACCTTCTAAACTTCTAGATGTTAAATTATGATTAAACATACCTAATGTATTGCATAAATAGCTGATGCAAACTTTTAGCAGAATTCTAAAGCCAAATGAGTTTGGAAAACTGATGAAAATCCAGGCAAAGTTGTCCTTAGTTGTTTACCAATGTGAAGAAAACTTACATGTTCTCTTCAGTTGTTAGCAAATGAGAAATTAATTCTTTTCTACTCCTTAAGAGATTGGATGAAACTGCTCTAATACTTAAAAGAAAGATGAACTTCTAAGGCTACAGCAATCATTGTATTTTACATGAAGTAAAATATATGGTAAAGCACATCAACATATTTTTGTAAGTTCATACTTCTGCATTTGAAATACAGCCTTAGGATTCCTTAAATAGAGGTATTTGAAAGATTGCCACATTTTAGAAGGCCTTGTAGGACAATATCATGCTCCAGTCTGGTTTTGTAGAAGAATGACTGACTGCATTCTTTTTGTTTTTGCCATTTCTTGTAGTGCCGTGCTATAAAAGGTGTAAGCAGATGGAGTACTCTGATGAGCAGGAGGCAATTATAGAAGAAGATGATGGTGATGGGGGATGGGTAGACACTTTTCACAATGCAGGTATTCAAGGTCTTGCTTCATGCTTTGCATCTGGTAATCTGATTTTCAGTTTCCACTCTTAGAAAATAAGATCTTTCTTACAGACACATCTGTGTACCAATATGTAGTCTGGAGGAAATAAGTTGCATTATCAGCTACCCACCTGATTGGTACATGATGTTTAACTGTGTGGCTGTATGTGCTTGAAACAGGCTCCTTTTCAGAGATGGTGGCAATTATTTCAGTATTCTCTTACTAAAGTTCTAAGAAGTTATTTTAAAATATGAGTTGTGTAGTGACTCATTCCTTAGTAAGGAGATCCTGTGAAGAGGGTGCTAGTTTAAGTTGTGAATGCTGTACTAAAAGAAAGATGTTAAGTACAGAGTTGAGTGTGGGAGATGATCCTTTTCTACAATAAGCCCTTAAATGAGCTTGTGTTTGTAAAGAATTCTAAAAAATATTGCTTGTGTGAATCCATCTCACTGGCTTTTTTAGGCCAGGGTCTTAGAAATACTTCTGTTTTTCTTCTAATTGGCAGTTATGTTCGTTTTAGTCTGTTTCTTGATGTTCTGTCATGTGTTAATACAGTTCTGTCCTTCAATGATGTTTTCTCCACCATTTCCAAAAGTACTTCTCTCAGTTTTTACTTTCTTTGGTGTAATATTTTTTTGCTGTAATGTGGAGAAAGTTCTCTGAATAGTTTGCCAGGGTGGGAAAACAAAAGGTTGGAGATGATGCCTTTTTTTTCTGTAGACATGCATTTTTCATCATTGGCAATTCTTAAAGGCATCATAGTTCATAATCGAATGCCCCCACGCCAGAGAAATAATTTGCAATAGTTTTGTCATGTCCTTGAATTAAGTGTGCAGTATCCATCCCTGCTGTGAATAGATTCCTCTGGCAGGTTTTTCCTTTTAGAGTTGGCTGGTTTGGGCACCATACAATGCAGCACAGCTGTCTCACTCTGACTAAACCTTGCCAGGTCTCTAAATGCTGGCAAGTGATATAAAATCATTTCCAGAAGCTGAAGAGTTAATCAGATAAATGTACTCTGTCAAAGCAGAATCTTGGCACGTGTCCCAAAAGGTTCTGTGTGAGAACTGCAGTAAAACTAGAAAGCTAATGGGGAGGAACTCAAGAGTGGTCACCGCTGTAATTTGGGGTGGTTTTATACCCCTGCTTCCCCTCAGCTAAATGCATTGAGTGCTCTGCTACATTTTGCTTTGTCATTGCCCTCAGGAAACTCAGAAATACTCATAAATGCCTGCCTTTTTCGTGAAGTTGAGTTTCATTATTGTGGTGTGAGTGCCTGTCCTGAACTCACTTTTATGCAAAAATACCTCAAAATAGGAGTCCAAATTTGCAGAGTTCCATCACGGGCTTTGTAAGACATGGCCCATCTGTGCTGTGGTGCCCTGTGTTACTGAAATGGTTTGCCTAGGGATGTCCAGCACGAAGCATGTTACCAATACCAAATGAACAGCCTCTCACATATCAAGGTGCTTGTGAGATGTGACTTGGAAAGATGAGACACTGCTTTCTGAATTCTTGCAAGCTCTTTCTATGCTATTCTCTAACAAAGAGCCAACCTTTTTTTTAACACAAACTTCTTGTTCAATTTACAGGTATAGTGGGCGCAACAGAAGCAGTTAAGGAGATCACACTGGACAGTAAGGTACTTGTTTCTAAATTTTTCTGTTGCTTTATTACAGACCTGAAGGTAATAGTAGTTTTACCAGTGGCAATCTAGTACTCCCTGTGAGAGATTAAATTACAGTTGGTCACTAATTGTTTTGCAGATGTGCGTTGACCCTCAGAGCCTGATATTAGTCTAAGCATGTGCATCTCTTTATTGCTGTGTTTAGTGAGGCATTTGTGTTTTTGAAATGCCTTTAGCCAGTGTGCTCCTGTGCCAGGCTTCTACAAACTGAAAATTAAATTCTGTTTATACTGATGCCACACATTAGTGTTCCAAGACATTAGTGTTTGGAAATCTGGTGTAAAGAAATTTTTATATGGAAGAGTAATGTGGGAATGTAAAGTATTTCTTTGTGATCTTCAGCTACAGCAAGCAGACTTTTACCACATTGGTCCAGTTTGACAGATTTATGCCCTTCAGTTTAGAAGAACTTCACCTGTTTAAATCTATACATGTTATGAAATCCTCAGTTTCTGCATGTTTCCACAAAGTCACTTCAGCAGGAGAAACACCTGAAACTTAAGTCCTCAGGAAGTACTTGAAATGCAAATGTATTGGTTAAGATGTTTAAGAAACATGGAAAAAGTCACAGAAACAGAAAAAGCTTTTAAAGATGAGTTTGTAAGGGGAGTTCTGTCTGTGTGCTGTGAGAGTTTAAGCCATCCAAGAAGCTTTGGATTCTAAAACCTAGATGAATGAAAATGGGCTGCCCCATGCTACTGCATAATTATAAACAGCTCAAAATGCTATCGATTTGATGAACTGTGAGGTGCAGGTATTCCAAATGACTGCTGAATATAGTAAAAATACTACTTTTTTACAAGTCAGTAACATGAGGGTGGAGGAAATACTCAAGGAATAACTGAAGTTGATCACTTTTTCTGCAAAACAATACTTGCAGAATGTTACTGTGATACGTGACTGCTGTTGTGTTTTGCATTGGATTTCATTTCTGCTATATGTAGAAAAACTTGCTTGCAGGTCCAGTCCAGGAGGACAACTCTTTCCTGCTGTTCTGACAATGTACTTTGTAACTTAGTTTGTTACTGGTTTTGGTGGTTTTGGGTTTTTTAAATGAAAAGTCGGCCACCTGATGCTCAGAGGAGCTTCTAACTGTAGTAGTTATTTGGAGTAGTCTCCTAACATCTTTATGAAATCTCTGTAAATTGAGACCTTCACTTTCTGGATTTCATTGGAGTTGTCCATTGGACTCTAATGCTGTGTAAGGCCCAAAAGTCGTCTGTGGGTTTGTGCTGTGTTTGTTTCTGTTGGACTATGTTTCCTTGCAGAATTATATCAAAATGCGATACCCTTTCTGACTCTATTGTGTTTTAAAAAAATTAAGGAACTGGACAGGGTTCATAGTGTGTGAAACTGGGTGACACTTTCAGTCGTATGATAGAGTTTTATGTAGTCTCACAAAGAGGAGGGGGTTAGACTCAATCGTCCTTATGTGTCCCTTCCTTGAGATATTTTATGATAAATACTGCACAGTTGGCTGTGGGTTAGAACTGAGAAAAATCTTAACCTATGTGTTTAGTCTTAGCTGTTTAGTCATTGCCTTTCATTTGAGGTAGGTGGATCTTTTGATTGTTTTAGCACCATGGTCGCTTTTTTTTAGGAATGAAATCATTCCTGATTGCAAAATCAAAGAAAAACTTTTTAAATGGATTTTTAATGTCATATTAGGACTTTGAAACTAGGATGAGTTATTAAGCAAATATTTGAGTTCAATGTAGTCCTTCTTAATATTTCAGAAATTATTTTTTTGCATCACTGAATGTGTGGACTGGACTTAACACCTTAATTTTTTGGGCCTGTTAGGCTGTGTAGATGCAACAGTCATTAAAGCAGTGTTTTCAATTTAACTTTTAAAGGATAATATAAAAATACCTGAGTGTTCAGCATCTTGTGAAGATGATGATGAGGAAGATGAAGGAGAAGCTGCAGACATGGAAGGTATTTCCTTAAATTGGGAGGGACATATTTTATTTCAGGTCTTTAACTAAAGCAGTACACTAAAACACCACTCTTTCATTGCGAAGAATTCATGCTGAAAAATTTCAGTAGGCCTGTGCTCTTTAGCATCTTTTGTATTGTTTTATTGATGCATGTTTACTCTAACTTGTGTGCCAAAAACCTGATTGGAAAACTGTGTAGCAGACAGATCTAAGAAAGTGTAAATTAGGGATTTAGCACAGCTTCCTTCCAGCTTCATACCTACACTTAAATTCAATCTGCCTGTATAAAATCACTGAAGTATTGCTCCTCACTTCCTTACTGTAATCTTGGTGAAATTTGTGTTTAAAAAGGGATAGTGTGGTTTGGGGATTGGGAAGTTTACCTGAATAAAACTTCTTTAGATACATGTAGATTTTTTTTAAAAGTAGTTGTTTATGATGACAAATATAATGACTGGCTACAAGCTGAACACAGAATTTTATGGGTCTTCTTTTCAGAGTATGAAGAAAGTGGGCTCTTGGAGACAGATGATGTGAGTAAACAGTTCCCTATCTTGCCTGTTACAGTATAAGCACAAGCAATGGAAAAATAATGATAACAAATGGCTGCAATAACAAGCTTATGAGTAGGAGGGTTATTGAGTTTGGATTCCTATTGATTTGTTTCCTGCCAATCTACTACACTAACCTGAACCCTTGGGTCCTCAAAGATTTTTCCCACAGAAATTCTCCTTGGTTTTGCTAGTCCTTTTTTTGCTCTACTTGTACAAACAGCCCTGTATTCACAAGAAGTTAAAAAATGGAGTGGTGGTTCTTGGGGCTTACACAGGGAGGATGAGTGGCCTGTAGGTTCAGTAGATTACACCATTCCATCAGACTTCTGTGAGAGAGAACAGAAGACCTCATTATTTGTCATACTATGCCAAGGTCTTCATGAACCTGTGCAAACTGAGACCTTTGCCTTCTGAATTTCATTGGAATTGTCTGTTACTTGGGGAAGAATGTAGGGGGTGTAACAACATAAATGCCTATTTCCTTAAGAAATCAGACCTTTTTTGAAAAGTAAAAGAAAAACAAACCACCAAAAATAAAACCAAAAAATACTTGTTGGAGGAGAAACTGGTACTCCTAAATTAGAAATAAAACCAAACCATATGTTGGGGGGTTTGTGCCCACTTAAGAACATTATTAAAAGTTTTACAGTTAGGATGGGAAAGGAGGGAACCCAGGCAAGGATATACTAATCTTGTTATTTTTACCTTGAACCAGGCAACTCTTGACACAAGACAGATTGTAGAAGCTAACAAAACTAAAGTTGATGTTGGAGGGGAAGATGCTATTCTACAGACTAGAACCTATGACCTCTACATCACTTATGACAAATATTACCAAACTCCAAGGCTCTGGTTATTTGGATATGATGAGGTATATCTATGTTGGGGTCTTTTTTCCTGCTTCTGTGAAATTAGGCTCACTGTGTCAGATAGAAAGGATATTTTGTTGTTTATTCACAATAGAAATTTAAAGGAAAAAATCATGAGAAAACTGTTAAGCAATATAGGCTTGATGGCAGGGCTTCTATTGTACTTGCAGCAAGTTGGAACAATTTCACTGAAAACTACACATGATAACTGAGCACATTTTGAAGGAAGCCACTGGCATATTTGTTAACACTGTAGAACTGGTAATTACCCCAGTAAACTCAGTCAAGTAAGCAGGTATGTGCTTTCATCACCTTCAGGAGGAAAGGAATATAGAAGTAGTTCTTCCCTTTAATCACTAGGTTTCTTGAGTTAAAGTTGGGTAGAGCCCACTACTCAAATACCAAGGTGGGAACCTATTTGGTTGTCAAATACATTGGCTTCACCACTCAAAGGAAAATCTGTGCAGTACTATCTCTATACTGTATGGATTTTAACACACTCAGTTCTTCCACTGTGCCTCCAGAACTTTTATATCTCAGATGCCTGTAATTTTTGGGGCATCATCTGTTGGTGATGTTAGAAAGGAGGGAGATTCTTTGTTAGTAACACCTTTGTTCTGGTGTCCCTTGTTCCTCTGTAGCAGCGGCAGCCTTTAACAGTAGAGCACATGTATGAAGATATCAGTCAAGATCACGTCAAGAAAACAGTGACCATTGAAAACCATCCTCATCTTCCTCCACCTCCCATGTGCTCAGTTCATCCATGCAGGTAGGTCTTTGTTTCTGGTCTGACACAGCCTGCAGGTAACAAAGCACTTCACTGCTCTTATTAAGGATTTTGTTCAGATTTTCTGGGCATAGTTCTGCAATTGGCTGCTTTAGTGGTCTGTTAGCTTCTGAGGCAGTATGAAAGGAATCAGCAATTCTTTGAATTAATTTCATTCACTGTAGCAAGTGTGTTCTGCAGTTAGTACTGTCTTCTCTGATCAACTTGCTTTTTTAACTCAGCTTCCCTATGTACTCCAGAAGATGGCAGACTACCAGAACTCCATGAAATAAAGTTTTATCCTTTTGTCTGCTTTTTGGGGAGGGTAGAAGTACAGTGTATACTTAGGCAGCAGAAAAAGCTATTAGAACATTAAATAGCAGTTTCTTATTTTATGTTAACTACCTCCTGCTCCCCTTTAAATTTTGCACTGTCAAATAGAGATCCTGGGTTTGTCACACCAAAATATTTGTTGAACACAGCAGCAAAACATGCTTGGTTTTTTGGGATATTTTCTGTTCCATTTTCCATGTTTCTCACCCAAAACATAGTGAGCTTGTAGTTTGACTTGCTGTAAAGATATTTTTTCTAGGTCTTTGAAAAGTGTGTCTTGTCTTAGACGCAGGCTGTAGCATCCTTTAGGTGTCTTAGTGATACAGAGCCAGGATCTGAAACAGTGTAATTCCTCTTGACAGTATGAAGTTCCTAGAGATAAAAGTTTGGGCTTTTATCTTTTAAGAAAAGATACTCTTTCTATGATTGTATATGTTTAGAAGAAAAAATTCAGAGATCAGATTGCCCATTTAAGTTTAATTTCCTTTGACTCGAACACTTTGGTTATCCATGCTGAGTGTCAGATAATCAGCTTGTTGACAAGCTTGTGATCATTTTCACAGACTCAGAGCATTCTTGCTTCTGGTTTAGCATTTATTTCTTCATCAATCTTTAGAGAAGAGAGCAAGGGAACTTTGCAACAAGTATTTTATGGCTAATTTTGGTCTCGTGAGGATATGTATTCATGTGCTTTGTGAATCTCTATCTCATGTTTCTTGCAGTTCACAGTTCTTTAGCCGCTGCTTTTCAGAGGCGTTTGCTTTCGCCAAGCAGTTAGACTTACATATGGACAGTATTGGGCAGAGAAGCTGTTGTACAACTGGGAAGAACTCTGTCCCCTCTAGTGGTCTAGCAGAAAATTTTGGAGTTGTTAAGTTTATTCTTGGTCTTTAAATTGTCAGGTTTAAGCCTGCACTAACATGAAAATGTCAGTCTGAGTGCTCAAGAGTAATACAAGAAGCAGAACTGGGAGAACTGTAAAGCAAATAATAATAGAACAGAAAACAACATAAGGCCTCTGTTAATCTGTGGTACCACCACATGATGAATACTGCAGTGCATCTGTCATCATCTGTTCTGTAATCTGAGAGGTGAAGGAAGACTAAAACCGGAAAAGATAACAGAGATTTATCTGGGATAACTGAAGCTATGAAGCTCTTCCCATAAGAAATGATTGAATAATCTGTGACCCTTGATATTTGCAAAAAGCTCAGCAGGGAGTTGTGGTATCAGTGACCTTCACTATGAATGGTACAGGACATGAAGTAATGGGATTTAATTTTTCTTCCAATAGTGAAACTGGTGGCATTGAATGCTACTCTGCTGGTGTGTTCAAAGCCAGAAAGGATCAATTTCTACACATACCACAACTAAACTAAGTACTTATTTAAACATTAATATGTTAATGAAATACAAATCTGTCAAGGTTATTAAAAATGTTACTAGAAGGGTTCAGAATAAGAAAGTTCCTGGATAATTTCCAGCATACTGCTGGAAATTAGTAGTGCTTTGGACAGAGCATTTATGCTTGTTCCAAAGCACTGCTTTATGCTCTAAAGAGGCTTGTTCTGCCTCTTTGTTGAGCATGTACTATAAGATAGGAAGCAGAACCAGGTAGATCTTTGGTTTGATCCAGTAAGGTGTTCTTGTACCTTGTATGAACATACCAGTCTTAATCTCAACCTGTTAGTGACTTTGATTGTCTTATTGTTTGCTTTCTGAAGGATTTTGGACAAAAAATGGATGCAGCTCTTTTGTGCAACTAGTGTTTTTGAAGGAATGTCAGGTGAGAGGAATGTAGGTCTTAACAGACTGACTGGGAAGATGATTAATAGGAGAAAATGAGGAAAAAAGTCCTGAAGCCAAAATTTAATTTACTTTGTGTTCGCTGGAAGTGTTGCCAGTAAATTGGACAGAAGCTCCTGTTGATGTATATTTGGAGGGCACTCTCAGAACAAAGAAAGATGCAGAGTTATTTGGGCATGACAGCCCACACTGACTAGGTAAAACTGTGCAGTTTATACTGGGCTGTGGCTGCAATGCTATCTGCTTAATTTTAGTTATTACTCTGCAGAGGTGTTAACAGTGCACTGCTAATCTGTGGATTTGGGTTGAGTCTTCAAAGGTGAGAGCCCTGTGGTCATGTTTTCACTTCTTCCTCTGAGGCCAGTGAAGTGCCAGTTCCTTTGTAATGTAATCTGTACTTATACTTGAAGGAATGATTTACATCATGAGACTTGTTTCAGCTTTAAGCATGAAAGAGATGATTGATAGGGGAGTGGGACAGCTTTGTTGCTAGTCTTAAAAGTGAAAGAAACAGTAGCCCTTTTCAAAAAGCGATGTCACGGATCTGCAACTGCTTAACACTAGAAAGAGTTTAAAAGGTAGGGTTGAGGCTGTGAACAAAGAGGCTAATAGCATATGTAAAATGGAGGATTTAAGTATGTTTTCTTTCTCTCCAAGATGAGCTATTTGATTTTTCAAATTGGTAAGGCTAACAGCTAAGAAGGTCTGGGCTTCTGAATAAAAACTAATAGCCAAAATGTTGCCTTTTTTTTATTATTCAGGTAGGAACTGTGAGTGTTTAGTTATATCTGCTGCTGTTGCTTCCCATCATGTTACAGAAATTGTGTAATGTAGGATATTTGTATGATGCCAAACATTTTTCTTGTGACGTGAGTATCCTCGTGTTGGGCATCAGAGAAAGGAAAGAAACGGCAGTCGGATGCCACTGTCAGCTGCTTGGGATGGCTTCTATTTTGAGTAGTTAGTGAAAATTGTTCATCTCACAGCTCTTCTGTAAGTTGTAGTTCTTGTCAGCATTTTTATGGGACTGGAAGGAACATTGTCAACTTCCTCATTAATTGCTGTAAAGTGCTTTAATCATGATTCCCAGCTTTTTCTGTTATGAAAAAGTGTTACGAAGGAACTATCAAACAAGTTGACTACTAAACTCATTTATAGTTAAATCATAATTCCTTGCACTGATTCCAAGGACTTATTTTTCTCCATTTCAGAATAAACAGTGATAGGCTTCTGAAGTCTTCTTGCTTCTGTTGTACTCTAAATACCTGCAGGGGAAGATTTCTAGATAGCAAGATATTTTAGCTTACATTTCTTCAAAGTTATTTCTTTCCATTGTAATGAAAGTAGTATTTACATATTATATATTCATTCTTTCAAGTGTTTTTACAGAAGGAGACTGAAAACAGGAAACAAACTTTATAAAGTTTATAAAAGACCTGCAAAGCTTTTCATGAGTTACTGTATGACAGCAAGAATGACCATTAATTACTCTGCGGCCATTGTAGAATTTGAGGTACCTGAGTAGTTCTTAGAAAACAGAAAAGAACAAATGTCATTAAGATGTATGAGGTTGAGCCAGTATGCTGTTAAAGACTTCTAATGGCTGCATGGTGACCTATATTCTGTGCCAGTAAAAAAAAATAGTCCACAGTTATGCATAAGGTCAAAGCCGAAGTTTTGGCAGTGGCCAGGTTCCTGCAGAGAAGCAGCTGGCCTTGGCACCTGAAAATGGCATGTGTTCCACAGGGCATCGTGGGGATCCAGAATTGGAATCAGCTCTGAGGGTTAGTTGACTTGCAAAGACCAACAGTAAATGACAAATGCTGACCTTTAGTAATTCCCCAGACTTGCATGTTCCTGTTTACAGTGTGTCTTGGTAACTTTGCAACAGCTTCCTTCCTTGTTTGCTGGCACTGGCAGCATGTTTAACTTTGGAGGTAACTACTAAATGCCAGTTGCTGGTCAGCTCTTTGGATTGACGTGCTGGTATCAAGGCATGGTCAGAAAGTTATGCAAACTCTTCTTCCCACTCATCCTTGTTCTCAGTTGGCACTTTGGTTGTTGGGTATTTGGGATGGGTATTTGGAGCTACTGCTGCTCGCTAACCTGCAGTGCTGTGTAGATGGACGCCCATAGCCCTGTATTATGTCACTGGTGAAGATTACTTACAGAATCATCTATTTAAAACGAGGTTGAAGTACAGATAAAAGTAAGATTAATTATACAACCTGAGAGTTTGTGTTAAAGGTACATAAATAAACATAATTTAACATGCAGTAGTTCTCACCTCTGATTTGATATGTTCTTCATCCCTTAGTTTATGGGATAGAAGAACTGCCTTGAACACAAGAACATTACTTCCACATTGTAACTGGTCATTAAAAGATTTGAAGTCTTTATCATTAAGGATATTTCAGACTATAGCAGACAAGGTCCTGAGTGATGTGTTCTAGCTGGCTGCTCATTGAGCAGGGAGGGTTTTAGACTGGGTGAGGGCCAGTCTCTTCCAGCACTGGCTATTCTGTAGTTTTGTGTTGCTTTCCCAGGACTGGCTTTGTACACAAATACTGTGTGGTTCATAGTAGGTCTGGAATGTCATTGATGAAAATGTAAAAACTCAGTGACCTGAGGAGATGTTTATCCTTCTCTGTAGTGTTTTACAATAACAGAGTTATAAGAAAAAAGAAACTAGCTTAAAAACTGTTGGTTTACCATAGAGCCCAAGTTTACTGCCAGAGAATGTTTCCATACCCTAAACCAATCCTCAAGCAATAGTTCTGAATTTATGCAGGGTTGATTTAATCTGCCTTTCCTAGGAAAGTATGAATTGTTTTAGTGTTTTAAGCCTCTTCAAGCTTTACAAGTGTGAGTTCAGCAGAGGCAGCTAAAAACATTTCAGCAGTTTCTAGACATCATCTTCAGGGGGCATCTGGGAACTTCTGGTGGCTGGCTGCTGGTCAATATTATCTTCTGGGGATTTACCTGGAGGCTTCATTGGCATTTAGCAATCTGAAGTTACACTGGTGTCAAGCAGTATGCACTCACTCTCTTGGCACTCAGTCTACATTGTAGCATACAACAGTTTTTTTGCTTTCTGTGGGAATATATGTAGCCCTTAAATAATGTTACATTCCTCACTTAATTTTCAGTTACTGTTGCTATTTTACTTTCTCAGTAAACTGAAAATTTCCTTGCTGCTTCTGAAGCTAATGGTCCAAAATTATTTAATTTGCACAAAAACTATTCTTGCTGATGAAGAGGGAGTTGCCGCTTCTTTAAAATATTTTGTTTCTGATCTGTTTTTCAGGCATGCAGAAGTCATGAAGAAAATAATCGAGACTGTTGCAGAAGGTGGGGGAGAACTTGGAGTTCATATGTATCCTTTTTCATTATTACTCAGTTTCTTGGAGACTTGCTGGAGTGTAAAGTCTGTTACCTCAAGGTTCATAAGCTGAAGCACAATTCTGTATGAAAGCAGTGAACAGCTGCTTGGGATAGCACTTGCAGGAGCAATGGGGAAGGCAGGTAGGTTTGAAAGGACGGGATTAAGCCCTTGTTTGTAAGTGTGAAGGAAGTAGCTGTGAGCAGGAAACAGAGATGGCAGTGTAGGAGGGTGAGACTGGAAGTTCACAGACTCCATCCAGAGTGTAATCACTGCTTAGCAGAGCAGCCTTTATATTAGATTTTAATCTGAAGTAAATTTCTGAAAGGTGTAGTGGTCCCACTATTCCCTATTTTGTGGGTGAGCAATATCTTGGTAAAGCAGCATTGCTGACAAAAAGCAATGAAAATCACTTAAACTACTCTGAACATCAATATCAAATGCCTCACAATTAGAATTTTCTTTCAGGAAGCTGAGTGATCTTAGTTATGCTTTGTAGTAATCAATAGTATACTTTCTGACTGGAGCAAACTCCATGATAAAAGCAGGTGTGTCCTTTCAAAATAGTGTTCATTGCTGTTGTAGGGCAAATAAACAGGAATTACTGAGCAGCTAAGGGTCCTGAACCAGTAAAATTCTCATTTACTATAGGAGTTGAGACTTGTTCAGTTTGTGCAACAAGCAACTGGAAAATAACTTGACTGTCATGGTTGCTCAAGTCTCGTAGTCTTCAATAATGGCAAATAGGTTGGTTTTTTGTTGGTTTGTTTTTTTGCCTTTTTTTTGATTCACTTTACAAATTGGGGCATTTTTAACATTTCTTTACTCATTTTCATAGATCTTTCATTTGTGAAGAAATGGTCCATGAGACTGTTATGTCAAAACAATTGGGTTTACTTACAACCAGTACCAATGTAACTTAATAGTCAGTTAAAAGTAGTGAGTTCTATTAATTTTTCAGTTCCCTGTCTGCCTCTTTCCCACGTGGACAGAGACTTGGGATTGTAATTATTCAATATACTCCAGACTGCAAGTTCAGGCCCAACATGTATTTGAAGGTGATATATATACAAGGGAACTCTTCTCTGCAAAGGCAAACTGTTCAGCTTGATAAAGCTAATCTCTTTACTTTCCCTCATGAACAGGCAGGAGCTCTTTTGAAGGGTGGCTCAGAATAGGAGCTGATTTCTTTTTCTGAGTTTCTGGAACACTGAGCAGAGGATCCTGCTTTTCCTGCAGCTACAGGAAGGGAGCTAGGGATTGGCCTTGCTGGGTACAATTCACCTTGACATTTGTTAGTAACAAATATTAAGAATGTAAATGGAGTTGGTAATGTTTCTGTGATGTCTGCAAGATATATTGAAAATAACTTCTGGTTCCCTGCATTAACTTAAACCAGGAAGGTCTATTTTTGGTCAAGTGTCAGATGTTATTACCAGAATTCTGCAATATTAATCTCCCAGTCTCTTATCTCTGATCTTATCTCTCTAGGTGTTATTTTCCTGTTAGCAAGTAATACTGCTGAGCAGACCATTGAATGTGACTTCTGCTTTGTTTTGCAGGATTTCTTGCTATTGTACATTTTCCTTAATAAGAAACTCAGGTACCTTCTTATTTTCTTGAAATTTGTACAGGCGGTCATTCCAACGATAGAATACGACTACACAAGGCACTTTACAATGTAACTAAAATAAGAGATGTGTTCCTCTGATTATCAAATCTTTTTTTAAATAGCCCATCCATGTGACTTATACTACATTATACACAATTTCTGTAACTAATCTTTTATCAACTTGATGCATTAAAATAAAATGTTCCATTACCAGCCTTTTTAATAAAAATCTCTGTGTGTAATATAAATAAATCACTTTCATTCCAGTACAGATGCTGCACTAAGAGGTGGGATTTTTTTTCTCCATAATTCCTCTAATTTCCTTCCATGAGATTATTTTTGTATATGTTAGAAATTGAAATCTACTTTTGTAGTAGAAGCCTAATAGTTTTGGCCTCATTGCTGATTCCTAAAAATGTGCATTTTTTATTTTTTCCCCTCCCATTTAAATTCACTTCAGAGCTTTGCGAAGGTTTTTTTTTTTTCCAGCTGTGGATGGCTATATTTCCTCTAGCTGGAGGAAGATTTTAAGAGATGAAAAAAATAAGTGATTGTCTTGTTAGGAAAGTTTGACTACAGCTTAAACAATGAACTGTAACTCGCCAGTCTTTGAAAGGTGACTTACACTTGAGCAAGACTAGAGATGGAATATTTGGGGAGATAAAGGAAGAGTATTTATTATGTAGTCTGTTTGTCTTGTAATAAAGAACAGTCTTATTCACAAAAATACAGCTTCAGGGTAAAGAGAAAAGATTGGCAGAGCAAGGTTCAATCTTGATTATTTGTCTGCCTCAGCTATACTGATTGCCAGTCTAATAGCATGGTTTCCTCCTTGGGGTGAACATACATGGAGTTGTTTGTGGATTCAGATACTGCAAAGGCATCCAGGCTTTAGCAGCCACTTTCTGCCCTGTAAAATGTAGGAGTTTCATTAATGAAAATTGGAGGAAAAGACCATCATGTCTCTGTAGATTCACTTAAACTAGCTTTCAGGAAAGCACTTTTGTCTCCCAAACATCCATCTTGCATTTGGCAAGGTAATCAGAAGTTGGGTGTCTGCAATGCACTGAATTTACTGTTGGGTGGGAAGATTGGTCCCAGTCCTGGCCCAGCTGGTCCCTGTTTTGTCTGTCCTATGTACCATGCTCTTACTTACATGAGAACACATAATCAGGTTCTGTATTCTATGCTAAAATTGGCTTTCCTCTTCACTTCCTCTTTTTTGGACAGTATCTTAAGCAATTTCTAAGTGAAGAGTAATGCTGGCTGAAACCTGTTAAAAACTTAACCACACCCACTGAGTCATGCCATAGGAATTTGCCTGTGAGAGTAATCTCGAAGATGTTTTGGGCTTTCTGGTAACAAAGGAAGCAGCTGTCCTCCACCCAATAAATAGGGGGGCTTGGAGGGGGGCAAAGAGAGGGAGTTTGACTTAAAATAACCAGTACTGATGTATATATTTTTCCTTTGATGAATCAGAATCTTTTGAAACATCTTTCTCCCTAAAAGCTATCTGTTCTCCTTTAAGAAGGTGAATTAATTTCATAAATCTCCAGTAAGTTAAGTTATAAAATACTACATTCTTGCATGTCAGGCTTTTGATGAAAGCAAGTGGCATGATTTTTTTTTTTATGTATAAACCAAAAAAGGCCTTTTTCTCTGATCCTAACAGAAACAGAGGCACAGCAGAAGTGAAGAGAACTTGCCAACGGCTTCCATCATCACCATGATATTAAATGCCTTATGGCATTTTTAGCCCTGCACTGTCTGGTATCACAAAAGCCAATCTTTGGTGACTAAGACATGGTGCTCTGCTTGGCTGCTTATCAAAGTGGCTGTACCTGCAAGCAAATGTGACCTGGGTGCACTTGTAGCACTTGTACTGTACCTTAATCCTCCTCTTCCTTTGGGATTAATGTTTAAAATTCCTGATAGAACCAAAGATTGCTGCTGTAGGAACTACTATAAACGTGCAAACATAGTAACTTCAGTTAAGGCTTCTGTTAAATCCTACATGGTTATCAATTACCTGAATTTTGTGTGTGCGTCAGAAGAGCTTCTGAGAAGTTCTGCTCTGCTCACTTCCCCACTACACACCTTACAGTTCTTGTGGCTCTTTTATTGCTTTCTGTTTCTTGATTTTGCACTTTGGGTACATTCTCATTTACAGGTGCTGCATGCAGTGAAGGTGTGGGTGAAATTTTGACTCTACTGAATCTAAAGATTATGCACAGTGCATGAGTTATGATACAAAGGGAATAACCTCACAGAGATGTAAAATAATGACCATCACAGCCTGTTGTCAAACTTCAGATATCTAGTCTTCAATTTACATTAAATGTAACAGTAGTGTAATAATAGTAAAAAAATTTAAATACCAATAAATACTTGCTTCCAATAAAAAATAAATGTGGAAGATAAAAATCAAAGCAGTAACTGTGGGAAGTGCAGTTCTGTATTTAGTATTTTAAAAGTCTAATCAAAGCCTAAGCTATGTAATGCAGGGTGGAAGTAGTGTTACACAAACAGGGCAATTTCAACTTTGTCCTTCTGTGGCAGCATTTTTAGGTGTGGGAAAGCAGTTTGTTTAACCAGCTTGCTAACAACCAGCCTGAGCCATTGCTAGAGAACTAGAATGCTTTGAATTTGTCTGTGTCGTGAAGCCTGTAGGGACAGTTATAATTTAGGATCTAATTATGCTAAAAGCTTACTGATTTCATATTTCTTTCTGAAACATGCCTATCTGCATTTCTAGTGGAAAATAGCATTTTATGCCAGTAACTTGCAAGATCTGATTTATTATTTGGGGAAAAAAAATCTGGATGTATAAAATTCAACTGTATAAAGAATGAAATATTTAATTAATACAGAATATCATCCTTATTTTTGGAAGTAGGTGTGTACAACTTGATAAGAGGCTCTCTCTTTTTTGATAGTCCAGTTTCAGTTGCAACTAGGGTTTATGATGAAAAAAATTACGAATCTGCCTTGCTCCAGACTTTTGCACTGGTATGCTTACTGTTGTTCTCTACAGAAAGAAATCCAAGATGAATATGCTGCTAGACTGACTTAGCATGAGGCCAGCTGCTCCCATGGTGCATATCAGCTGTAAGCTTGGGCAAATACAGAAATCTCTTAGTAAAGAAGACAAACTGGAACACAGAGAACACAAACAATGAATAGGAACAAAATTCTTTGAGTCAAACCGGAATTTTTCTGGCAAAAATTAAACACACAGGAAGAAAAAATTTGGCTTCACTTGAGTCAGTCCAAAATGTTAAGTGAGATGTCATTAATGCAGTTTTTGAAGAGGGGAAGCTTGTATATCCTTGTTTGTTCCTTAAAATGATTTTTTTCCGACCACAAGCCAGTGGTTTTAGACAAATTCCCCAAATCACTGAAATTCGGTTTTACAGCATTTAGAAAATAAACATGTTTATTTTTTTTCTGTAACTTTACTGAGTTCAGCATCTCTGTACAAATAGTTTTGGGTCCTGCTAAATAATTGGTTTTGGCAAACATTGACTGGAGAAACACCCAATTCTAACAAGGGACGTTTGCTTTTCTGCCAAGGAGAAAAACAAGTCTAAAACGTGAATGTATTTAGGTTTAAATCAACATGATTATTTGTCTTCTGAAGCACTTCTGAAGTGCCAGAGAAAACTGAAATGCCCTTTTACATTCTTAGTGTCTTTTAGTTTGTTTATGACCACAGAAGTCACACAGCCTGCCTTCCCTTGACAGTGTACACAATATGTTCTTGTGTGGGCTGTCATCAAAACACATACATCTTCTTTTGTATAACTCGTCCTCTGAAAGAAAGCCTCAGTTTCTCTTGCCATCTTTTCTTTTTGCCTGCTCATATGTTTTTTTGGCATAGCACATCTATTTTCAGCTTCTAAACTGAGCTGTTTCACAGGCTAACCTTTCTTGGCTTTAGCACCCACTTGCAGAAGTGAAGATATTCAGCTAATGGCCTCCGTTCCCAGTCGTGCCTGGCAGATTTGGTAAGTGCCCCCTCTGTCTTTTACCTGCTTCAGAACCACATGTTCACTGCTGATTCAATAATTAACTCCTTGTTTGCCCATGAAGCTTCTTCACCCTGCACTAAACAAAGTACACTTGCTGGGCTGCTGTGCATTGACTTGTTTGTTTGAATGAGAGAGAGCTCTCTTAGGGCATTATTAGCAACCAGTTCCACAACTGTACAACATTTTCTTCTCTGTACTAGCTCCCTCTCCATCGCCAGTTGTGAAAGCCAATGGCAGGCATCAGGATATGACTGCCTGCTGGCACTTAAGGTATTTTTTTTTGGTGAAGTAGAACCAACTTTGTCGTGGATCCTAATTTGTTATTTGCAGCAAGTTGCATATCACCACTTTACATCACTTTTTAAAGATCTGTTCTTGATCACTTAGAAATCAGCCTAGGCTATTTCACCCAGCCTAGGTGAAAAACTGGCACTATCAGTTAATTTTATAGGTCAGCTATTAGAGCAGGACTGCACGTATACCCTTAGTATGTTTTCACATGTAGCATAACAAGAAATCAGGATCATAATTACTGAGTGTCAGAATGGACAATAATCTTGCCCAATTGGAAGATGCAGACCTGCTCTTAGTGCTAAAAGAGTAACTGCTTAGGCTTCTCTTTCCATGCTTGGTTTTCATTTGGCATTTCAGTACTACTTTGTTTTGGGAATAGCCTTGCTCATTGTTCTGCAGAGATTGTCTTGCCAGCCTGCACTGGACCCACGTTCCTCCATGCATGGCTTTTGACCACATGATTTTTTGATGTTCTTGTTGACTTGTAATTTACACTTCAACATGTGGGTAAGCAGTGAGGATAAAATATGAAGTCTGCAGCATGTGCAGTGTTGTGAAGTGGAAAAAAAGATCAGAGCTAAATATATGAATAGCAAATAAAGTTGCATTGTCTTGGAAGACTCCAGCCTGAAAGAATATATTCTGTAGTCACTTGTCAGGGACTAATAGTAATAGCTTGCAGGCAACCAGTGTTAATTAAAAAAAATTATATGTATGTATTAGACTTTTGCAACATCAGAGAGGATATAATTGCAGATATTAGAAATTAATGATCAGGTGGAAGGGAACAACATCTTTGGATTATTAATAATGATTTTCAGAACACTGAAACTTCATAGAGACTGGAGGATACAATGTGATGGAATAGCTTAAATAAAGGAAGAAAAAAGAAAAAAAAACCTAAGACTGATGGAGATGATTTCAGGCAGGTCAATTTTACATTGATACTTAAAATGTGAGAAGAGGAAAAAATAAGCAAGTAGCCAGTATGGGATTTCTTGTTCTTAAAGGGTTAAAGAAGGGTAACAAATGGTAATCAATGTGGCTTAATGGAAAGTATCTAGTGCAATTTGATACTGTTCTTTAAAACAATCAATATGTTCAGCCATACTTATGAAAGAAATTCTTACCTTTATAGAGTGATACTGCATAATTAGTTGACTAAGAAATTTTAAAAATAGAGCTCCCAAATTCCTCAAAATGGATAAAAGGGAAGTAACCATTTGATGTCAGCTTTGATTCCCAGCTCACAGACACAAAGCAGGGGGTGTTAATCACGTAATCTGGGTAGTAATTTATAGCCTGCAATATTTTAGCTTTTTATTAAAAGGAAAAATTATTAGAAGCCTTATATTTACTTATAATATAAATTTCAAATGCAAACACTTAGTTCATTAACAGAATCACAGGAAGATTTGTTTAAAGAAATATACCATGGTGTTGGTAGTCATGTGCTAAGTGAGCACGATTGTTTTGAGGTTTGTGCAGCAAATGATCCTGAAGTCTGATAGTGAGCATTTAGCTGTTGGTCTTCATCATTTTTTTTTCAGCCATCTTCCCTATTTCTTCTAAGTACCATATAGTTTGGATGGAATTAACCAAGCTGCCAGTTAGACCATTCTGCTGTTAAAAAAAATATATCAAACCTAGAATTGATCAGGTTTTCTTTTCAAGTAATCCAAAATGAAATTTTGTCCTTTTTGTCTAGTTCTGGAGTGGAGTTATTTTGATTTGGGGGGTTAGGTAAATTTTTCATTAAAATATTAGGAAAACATTATTGAAAATTGTTTTCATGTTCTGGCCACAAAAAAGATAGGAAAGATTTTTTTCTACTAATGAAGTGTGTGGAGGCATGATCAACAATTTACTTGTTGTTTTGACCAACTTCTTAGCACTGGCAAAAGCAGGGAAACATTTTTGGTAATACATTTGACATTGGTAATTACCTTATCAAAAGGTATTTTCCTAATCATTTCTTGTTAGATAAATGTCAACAGACCCTAGTCAAGACTAGATTAAAAGTTTCCAGTCTGCCCTGATAGCTGCCACTGAGAAGCCCATTGGTTACCTATTCCCTGAGGTATTTGGGAGTGTAGTGGGAATCAAACTGAAGCTGGCAAGGTTTGGAAAGGCGGCTGCCTTACTGTTATGAGGATGCAGTACACAGTGATCTGAACTACATTTTAGCTCTGCACCCAATTCTACTCTTCATACCTAATCCTTCAGTATTTTGCTTTTAACCTGGGAATGATTTCTTAGTAGGTGTAGCATCTACCTGGGAAATTTCCATCTGTGCCAGCCATGTGCTGGGTTTCTGTTTTCTGGGAAGACAGAAAATATGCCCCCCTTCTTCCTAACCATGCAAGTCAAACATCCTGTAATTGAAGTAATCTAAATAATCTTCTGCCTCTGATATCCTGCTGCTTCAGTAAACAATGACACAACCACCTAGTGGGGCTGAAGCTGCTTCTCCTTGGTGCTTCTCTCTTGCTTGAGGTGGTGTGGAGGAAGGGAAGGAAGGTAATTTAAACAGTTTTTTATCTCTGTTGGATCCCTGTCAGTAAAGGGAGGCGGAGGTGAAGAGCAATGACCTGAGCACAGCAAATGTTGTTACCCTGTTGCATCATAATTATTTCATTTCTGAGGGGAAGTTAGAAACAGCAACAGCAATAAAAGCAGTGGTTTCTGCCTTGTCTTCCAGAGCAGCATCAGCAGGCATCTCTACCATGGCACTGCACTGCTTGCAGCTTTTCCTCTTGCTTCTGCTTGGTTCCTGGTGGCCAGACTCAGAGCAGCATGTGGCGGGAGCGGTGAAGGTCAGGGAGCACTATATAGCTGCACAGATCACTAGCTGGACCTACAAACCAGAACCCGAAGAAAAGTCCAGGTAACAAAGTACAGCATAAGAAGGATGAAATTAGTCCTCCCTTGTGTCTGAAAAGTAGTTTTTGTCTCTCATCTCTTGTGGAATTGCAGAGCCCTGGAGGACTTTGGAGCCCAGTCTGTTGGTATCAGAGGAACTTGGTTGACTTTAAACAGCATGATCTGAACTAGAGAAAGTGACATATTAAAAGTTCATTTTTATTTGCTGCATTAGTGGATAGCATTATTTTTATGTTTTCAGAGCACTTCTGTTAAATAAGCTCCAGGACTTGCTTTTGGCGTTTTTGCATAGGTTAATGTTGGCTGCTTGGGTTTTTTTATTGTATTTATTTTAGGTATGTGGACATTGAGCAATGTTAGGTTGAGCCATGGTTTGGTAAGATTTCAAAGACTTTAGAGTTTGCTGAAGGAATAATTATGTTCCAGTTTTGATGCTATCACTTTCACTTAAATTAGAGCCAGATGAACTTTGGAACTAGCTGTACAGTTTCTGGGTTGTCCAGGGGTTTTGTGAAATGTGCATTCTGAGTTCTGATGAGTAAAGGTGGTAAGATCAAGCATTACTCTGCTTCATTAAGTGAAAAGAATGATTTTATTTTTCTTCAGATAGCATTGCACAGTGGCCAGCCTACCTGCATCCACCAATCAAGAATATAAAATATGTTATTTTTATTACTGCTACTGTCCTTAGAATCACAAACACTGCAGGTGCAATGCTACAGATTGCAGAACTTAAATGTAATTTCAAGTTCTGTTCAAATTAGAGGGAAATATTACTGAAAATTAAACATTAAATTTAATTAAAAATTACTTGCTCCCCGTCTTTAAAAGGGTTTTTTTTTTTTTATATTCCTGCTTTTATATCTATGTATGTATATATATAGATATATAGGTGGATGGCTTGCGCCTTTTTT
Source organism: Trochalopteron elliotii (assembly GCA_024734555.1). Lineage (NCBI taxonomy): Eukaryota > Metazoa > Chordata > Aves > Passeriformes > Leiothrichidae > Trochalopteron > Trochalopteron elliotii. The sequence goes on from JANPWX010000073.1 coordinate 3,632,981, forward strand.
TTTTTTTTTTTTTTTTTTGGTGATTTTTTTCTTTTTCCTAAACATACATTGCATTTCAGGATAATATAGAAAAGTTCCAGTTCAGATTATGACTTTCTAACTTCCTTTTCTTCCCCAAGATTTAATTATAACAAAGTTTCTGTGATTTCTAAAACCCCCTTGGAAGTTTACTGAAGTTGGTGTAAGCATAATGTCAAACCGACAAGACAGAAGAAAATAGTATTTAAAGGTAGGAACATGAGGCCAGATGCCATTTAAGGACTGACCTGGACATGTGAACTTACTAGTTAGAACTTCATTCTCTTCTGCACTGGGCACATCAATGTAAGCATCAACTGCTGTTTGGTTAAATTCCTGTTGTGGATGGAGTGTTTTCATGCAGTAGAGACTCAAAAGACTGTCTAAAACTTCAGCTGAAGTTCTGTGAGATAACCCAGCAGTATTTTATACGAAATATCTATTGAGTTACCTTGCCTAAGTATTTAGAGCAAGTCACATCCTAAATGGGTCTAATGAATTTTGTAGAGCTTATAGAAATTTAACTAAAACCCAAAACAAACAAGCAAACAAAACCCAACAAAACTACCAACTTAAAAAAAAAAAAACAACAGAAAAACAAAAAACCTCACAACACAAATACTGAGGAAGAGTTAATGGCTTGAATGCATTGGTATTGGAGTATGTGACTTGTGCTGATGTCAGTAGAAGCTGAATGTCTAAATGCAGTGTAAGAATCTGATACTTAGGTGCTTTTATTTCTAAATAACTGAAGAGAGGCTGAAAGGAAAATGGATTCTTCCTGAGCTATTTCCTTAATTTTCCAATCATACAGGCTAGAAAAGGATACCTAACATCTCTGAGTGTTGGTCTTGTCTTCGCAGAGGTTTGTTACCAAGTTCAAATGCTATTTATTTGTAAGGCACTTCAGCACAAAGTGAAAATGTATTATCTGTGCATCTTGCAGTGTTGCTGCTGCAATTCCTAGAAGTTATGTATCTAGATCTGCTTGTGTAGTGTGATATTTCTGAAGTGTTAGTGCACTAGGTATTTTATTCCTTCTCACTATACAACTAGCGCGGATAAATTTCCTCTTCTACCCTACAGCCTTATATGCATATTCTCTTGAACAGTGCCACATTAGAGCAGCTCTTGTCAATGAAGGTGGTGGATCCCATCCTTCCCCTGAAGGAGTTAAACAAAAATTTTATCACTGACTTTAAGGAGAGGGTAATTAATTGAAACACCAATTGCTTCTGCCTGACTCTGCTGTGGCGAGAGTGGGTTGCAGAGGAATTCACAAGAGATCTCTTCCAAAAGAGATCTCCCCCTTACGGACTCTGGATGTCACTGAAGTGGGTTCTCTCTGTTCTCTCTGCTCAGCCTCCCCATGCTTGAGAGCCCATCAGCTCCTTAGTCAAATATGCCTGAAAGGGCAATTACAAAGAAAGCAAGTGGAATTACTGTTGGATTCAGTCATCATACATACTATAGTAAATCAGCCAATAAATGTGAAGGGCTGTAATCCTTTCAGCCCTCTTCTCGTCATTGTTTCCATTGCAGAAGTGTCCTGTGCTGGTTTCCTTCTGCTTGCCTAAATATTTTCTAAGAAAACATTGTGTGGTCTGGTCCACTGGGTGCCAAATTGTTTACATAACAAGACTAAGGGCACTTGCAGTGTTTCTCATTTTCTAACTTGCTGTGAGATCCTTAGCTGTTGTCAGAGAACAGCTTTGTGCTTGCCTCCAGAGTCATTCCTGTGGCAGGAGCCTGCTGCTAATGCTGTTGTAAAACCCTTCTGGTGAGTCTTAAAGTTCAAACATGGGGCTGAATAAACAGAAATTCAGGTTTCTTTCACTGTGTCTTGTCAGATCCTTTCTAGGTTAAGTGTGGTTGGGACATCTTCCTCTGTAGCTTGGCCAAACAAAGGCATCTTTATCCCAGAATCAAAAGGACCCAGAAAAACCACCAGTAAAATCAGTGGTGAACTGTTCTAGGTATGCACATTGGATGCCCTATATGAAATGATCTGGCTCAGGAACATCATAGATTCAATAGAGTAAGAGGAAGAAGGGAAGACACTACAAAGAGTTGGACTGTGTGCTTTGCATTCAGCAAAATGTGCAAGTGATTAAATATATTTCCAAGATTCATTTTTTGAGGTATCCATTAAACAGCAATGGCATCTCTGAGAATCTTTGTCTTTTCAATATTTTTTGTAACTCTTTTGGTTTCAGATTGGAACATTCAGATCCTGTATTTAAGAAAATTTCTTACAGAGAATATGAAGTGGATTTTAAAAAAGAAAAACCAGCAAATACATTTGCAGGTAAACAGGAATTAAATGTTCTGAGTATTTTCATTTGTTGCTTGTTTTAAAGCCAGTGGCAGCCTAAGCAAACTTGTATTTTTGTGTCCATTATTTGCACATGAACCAAATAGGCACAGGGGATGAGGTCTCTACAGTGCAGGAAAGAGGCTTCCCAAGGCCATGGAGAGGTTAGGCTTTCAGAGGATGTGGCTGTCTGCAAATCAGTTGCACCATACAAAGTTGTTTCCTTTGTTTTCAGCATCTGATGTGATTTACCACATGCCTGTGTATTTGTATGGCACAGCTGCAGCAATAACACTGTGAATTCACATGGAAGGAGCCTAAGGCCTGAAATTAAATGTTTACAAAATAGTTTACAAGGAAAGAGACTAAGAAGCAAAAAGTTGTCTTAGCAGCTTATTTTTGCAACATGGGGAGTAGGGTACAAGCTCTTGAAATCTTTTGCAGAAAATGCCTTAAGAAATTTGCAGTGTGGAACTGATTATTTATTTGGATAACATTTGGGGATTGAAAGATCTCTTTGTTCTGTGACTTCTGGCATTCAAAGTGCTACTTAAAGTATTGTGTTTGGATGTCTTTCTCTAAGCTCTTAAACACTACAATGTTTATCTTCTAAAACTATTTAATTAAATTTTATGTGAAAGATTCCTAGAAATTTGCAATGAACCTCAAGATAATGTTTTGATAAAATATCTGTATCTGTAAATAACTTTTTTCCCCAAAATCTACTCTTTTCCTGTGATTTTTAAGTGCTAGTTGCCAGATACACAATTAATAACGTCTGACTATGAACTACAAGCCTTAAGTACTGATATGCCTTTTGTGGGTAAATCTTCATTGCAGTGTTATTACATTCTCTGCATTAATTTTGGAACTTGTACTTTGAAAGCTGGTATTTTCTAATGAGGGAGAAAATTCTTTGTTTCACTAAACATACTGCTTTATTAGTATTTTCCTCTTTCTTTATCTTGAATAACTACAGGACTTCTGGGACCAACCCTGCATGCCGAAGTGGGAGATACTTTAGTAGTTCACCTTAAAAATATGGCTGACAAGCCAGTCAGTATTCATCCTCAGGGCCTCATTTACAGCAAAAATGAAGAAGGTAAATACTGTAAAAACTCCATGTTTTGTTCATTTATTTGTAGACTACTGTGTGAAATGTTGAGAGGGATCCAGATCAATGTTTGAGGCTATGTGTAACACAAATATCTGTTGATCCTGGATTGCAACCTCACCTCCATTATTAGCTCCTTTCTTGTTCATCAGTGTAACACCAGGATTATGAGTGTCATGAGCACAGTTTCCCAACAGTGCTGACCCAGCTGTTCTGATCCTCAGCATTTAATGCTCAGCTTTGTGGTGCTTTGCTTCACACCCTCATGAGACCAGCAAAAAGAGATGATAAACTATAACCAAATGGACAGTGAAGTGTCTATACCTACAAGAGTTTGGTTGCTCATGCTTCTTGGATTGCCCTGTCCTGGGTGCTGAGCCAGGGCTCTGACCCTCAGTTTACAAATTCATGCAAGGCTTTGTTTTTTATGTGGGCGCAAAAGGAGTTTTGCAACTCCATCTCATGGAGTCGAACAGAACATCTCATTGGAAGTGATGGGCAGTTCAGTTTGACTGTCTTATTAATTAATGCACCTTTTGCACTTCAGGTTTCGATTCTCTATCTCCACTTTGGCATATTGCAGATCTGTTGGATATGGCAGGCACAGACATGAGCCATCAATATGTGTATGTGCAGTGTGCAAAAGGCCTAAGGCAGCAAGGCAATGCCAGCCCATGCAGTGGCTTTATGAGAGACAGTTAGAAAGGTGACAGTGGGCAGCATTTCTCTGCAGAGCATCAGTGAGTAGAGGCTGAAGCTTCATCCTATCCTAACCCTGGTCAGACTGATGAAGAGCCCAACCTTTTGGCAGTGATGATACTTCTAGAAAATCTTTAATAAGATTTAAAGTGGTGGAATAGCTACTCTCCCCATGCTACTCTCAAAAATGTGTCAGTGGAGTCATGAGTTACCTCCGTGAAGCTGAAATATCATATAAGCAAGATTAAACCAAGGTTTTGGAACTGATTGTAGGAAGATATTCCAGGCATTTTAATTGCTCTTTGTCTTCATGCCACCCTACTGACTCTTTTCTTGGCAGGCTCCCTGTATGCGGACAGAACATCACAGGCAGAAAAACGAGATGATGCTGTACTTCCAGGCCAGCTCTACACGTATGTGTGGGATATATCAGAAGAAGTTGGTCCAAGAGAAGCTGACCTTCCTTGTCTTACTTATGCTTACTATTCTCATGTGAATATGGCAATGGATTTTAACTCTGGTCTGATTGGAGCGTTGCTGATCTGTAAGAAAGGTAATGAAATGCTGTAAGACTACTATAAGGTAATATATTTTCATTTCTTAACAAAGATGATGATGTATGATAATGAGAGAAGATATATTATTGTCTTTTTCACATCTTTACTTGCAGTATAAAACAAAAATTTTAGCATCATTCTTTTAGATGTTAAAGTTTTTAAATGCCAGCTTTCATGCAGTTCCATCCTATAATTATAAGATGAGCAGAAAACATTAATAAATTTGCATTGCATTAATTTATTTGCATTGCAAATAAATATATTTGCCGGTAGTGGTTGCATTTTCAGTTGCTTAACTGCTAAATATATGACTTCAAATTTCTTGTCTTAGAATGCATATTTTCTAAAACTTCATTCAAGATGGTTTGGCCATTTCAGAAACTAAGGCAGGAAATAATTGTTTTACCCATTGTCTTTTAGAGGCTGTCTGATCAAGAACCTGGAACACTCTCTCTTCTGTAACATGGGTTTAAAATCGCAGAGCAGCGTGTCTTTTGCTAGTCATTTGAAGATATGGCCAAATTTGAACAGAATATAAATCTTAAAATTGTTTTTGCATGGGATCACAGACTTTAGATTTTAGCAGTCTGAACCATTGAATTCCATCTCCACTAATAACTGCTGTCTTGTAGCACTTGTAAATAGCTACTAGATGCATATCTCTGGTTTAAGGGACAACTGAAACAACATGCCACCGTGTAAAGTACTTAAACTACTTACTGGTCCCTTAAATCCAGTGTTTATCCAAATTATATATCCTTCCTGTGGTGAACGTGCTGAGAGTTATTTAGCTTGATTTAGTTTGAGTCCAGAATTTTGTGTAGACTGCATGGACTTGGACCTCGAAGCTTCCCTGAAAGTAAACAGAACACTGGTTCAGTGTGGGGTGCACAAGGACACTCCTCACCCACAGATGCCCTTTTTAATGCAAAACACACCTACTCTTATCACCTCAAAGGGGTGGCATTAGTATTAATTATGTTCCTCCTGATTTTTTTTGGTGCTTGGTGCTTTTAGTATTATCTAGGACCTGTTATTTTCCTAATTTTCTTGGGTTTTCTTTTTTGGGTTTCTGTGTATATGCGTATTTTATGGCATACTGGTTGAGCTAATCTGAGCAAATACTTTGAAACTACTTCCTTCTCAGGCTTCTCAAATTCATGCACTCTGGGCTTGAGTAGGATATGGATTTGAGATCAGCTGGTGTGTGACCACTACCTTCAAGAAAATTTGGGTGTATGTTTCTGGCTAGAACAAAGGCAAGCAGCTCACTATGCATATTTTTAAGATTTCTGAGCACAGTTTTTTGACTGGGCACTCTGTCTGGTAGATGTGCAATGTACCTCTGTGTTTGGTGTGCCTGGCATGAAGTTTAGTTTCTTCACAGCAGCTCATATGATTTTGTATATGAAACACAGCAGCCGTGTTTGGTATTTGTGTCTTATTAGCATCGATGATAGACCCAGCCATGTCTGAGCTGTTGCTGAACAGTGCTTGCACACTGTCAAGGCTTTCTCTTTTCCCTGCTCAGACCTCCCCAGACAGTGGACTAGGGGAGGGGCAAGAGGTTGGGAGGGGATTCGTCTGGACAGATGAAACAAATTGGCCAATGGGTTATTTTCTACCATTAACATCATTCTGCAATAAAAACTGGAGGCAGAGGAGGAAGCAACAGTGTGGGGAGAACGAGGGGTGTTGACTTCCAAGGTGACTGTTTTTGAGAGACTGACTGGACATCAGTCAGCTTGTGGGAGATGATGAGTGATTTCTTCTGCATTGCTTGTTGTTTGCCCCTCTTTCCTTCACCTTTGAACCATCTTTATTGACCCATGAGTTTTCTCATTTTTGTTCTTCCTATGTTCTCCCCTGTCCTGTTGGAGATGGGGAGGCATTGAAGTGGGTGTTTGGCTGCTGGCTAGAGTCAGATCCCTATGATCTGACACATTTAAGAGGTGGTAAAGTTATGAAAAGTGAACTCTTGAGTTAAAGCACTGCCTGAATGTTCTTTCAGGCAGTGGCAAGTAGATAAATTCCTTTGTTGATCTGAGGCTTCTTTTGTGAAGGAAAACAGAACTTTGTAGCTTCTCATAAATAAAAAAAAATATATGAAAGATAATTTTTTCCACTACCTCTTTTCCTAGGCAGAATAATCAACAAGTTTGCAAACTTTTAATTCCTGCAATCCAGAGGGACCAGATTATGTTTTGAAAGTAGCAAGTGGAAGTTTTTGATGTGAGCAATCTACAGAAAGGATCAGTAAAAATCACACCAGTTTTATGTGGCATGTCCAGAATGAATTCTACTAGACAGAAATTACATCTGTATCACAAAATCAACCAGGGCAGTTTCTTGTAACTAATCCAGCACAGCAGTGTCTGTTGAAGTGTTTTGTGTGTAAATGTTGTTTGCTGAGTGGTCAGTTTTAAGTTTTTTAAAAGTGCTGATGACCTTAGTGCTTGAAAAGGTGCTGTTCAAACTGCTGGTGACTCTGCCATTGCTCTCCTTGCCTCACAATCTGAAAAGAGAGGGCAGCACCCAAACTGAAGGTGTTTGACACTCCCCTTCATTAAGGTGATCTCTGCAACACATTGCCAGAAATTATCTGAGATAATTCACTGCGTGATGTTTATCCTCTCTGGAGTACTTCAGACTTTTGATTTGGTGGTTACCCAATCCAAAAGTACTTTAAGAAATAAAATCACATTATGAGCATTCTTCAGGCCTTGTTTTGATCAGGTTCAGCCAGTACATGCTAACAGGTGAAATAAGTTCATTAAATATACATTAATGCAACTGCATGTGAAATCTGCTTTATTTCTGCTTCATAGTAAGACCTGTTGTTTCTCCTTCACAGGAAGTCTAAATGAGGATGGGTCACAGAAACATTTTGACAGGGAATATGTACTGATGTTTGGTGTGTTTGATGAAAACAAGAGCTGGCAAAAATCAGCATCAGTCAAGTATACAATTAATGGCTATACTGATGGAACATTACCAGGTATTGTTCAGGCTTATGTGAAATTAAACTAACATTTATGAACACTGAATATTACCTTTAGTTGCTTTTCATGCACAAGAATGGGAACATGGAGAAATGGGATACAGCCTTTTTTAGAATGTGTCTGTGAGCATCTAAATTCTGGAAGAAAAACTTTGCTGCTGAAAGGAAGTCATGCTAAATTGCTGGTAGGAACAGTGAGATTACTTCTAAGAAGATTTCTGCTTAAAGAAAAGGATTGCTAACTTAAAAATAATTCAATAAGCTCTTTTTTAACAAGATGGTGGTGAAAGAGTGATTTGATTAAGTGAATTGTTGGTTCTACAGCATATAGAACATACTGGGTGCAAAACTACTTGAAGGTTGAAAGTCAGTTATCTTTAAAAAACTCAATCAAGTGGGAAGATTAGGAAGATGGTGGTGGGGCTATTCTGATGCTAGTGCTTTTCTGTTGTTCTCCTGAGAAAAAACTTTCATATCTCTCTCCTATCCATTGAGCAAATACAAAAGGTTGTCTTAAGTGGGGATTTTTTAAAGGAAAGATTGGAGAGGGTAGTTACTGTCACCAGGTACTGTCATCAGTCTTTAGCTTAGATCCTTGCTTTGTTCTTTGCCTTTCCTGCCCTTCTTTCCCCTCACTCTCCAAGCAAGGACAGGTTGGCTTTACAAAAGAAGGCACTGGTTTTTTTCCTTTTTTTGCCAGCTCATTGTAAGTCAGTTTGTCACTTGCAGGTAAGATTTAAACATCTGTCTTTCACTGACCTACAAGATTTTGGCATCTGTTCCATTTACACGTGTGGGACATACACGCTTCTGAAACTTCCTCTTGTTGCAAGCATCGATCGTAGCAATTTTTTTTAATGTTTTCAGTGAAGATTCTCTTCAAACCTAGGGTGCATGGGGAACTTGCATGATTTGCCTGTATTCTGAACTCTAATCTCATGTCTCCTTCAGATTTAGAGGCTTGTGCATATGACAACATTAGCTGGCACTTGATAGGAATGAGTTCCAAGCCAGAAATCTTCTCTGTTCATGTCAATGGCCAGTCCATGGAGCAAAAACATCGCCGAGTTTCTGCTGTTAACTTGGTGGGAGGAGCCTCAACCACCGTGAACATGACAGTGACTGAGGAAGGAAGGTGGCTCATATCTTCTCTTGTCCAAAAGCACCTGCAAGGCAAGGAAACATCTAGTTATTAGGCACTTGTCCTTCTCTATGTCCCAAATGGCTTCTAGTGTTTTGCAACAGTACAGTTAATCTGTTTCAGGTGGTTTTGTCATGTCACTAAGAAACTGACTAAGAACAGGGCATTCTGTTGGAAGTACATGGTGAACTGAAAGATGTTCTTATCTGCAGTGTCCACCTCACAGAGCAACAGTGATTCAGTACTCCAGCATCTAAGTCTCTGCGAACTGTTCAGATAAGCACCTCTATAAAATTAGGAAGAAACCACCTGTTTCCTGAGAAACTGAATACTTTCAGCTAAGGGTGCTTCAATGTGATGAAAATACTTTCTGTTCATCACTTGAAAGTGGTATCTTTCAGCAATGGTCAGAATTCTGGTTTAAAGAAGGAGAAAAATCTCTCTCTTATAAGAGCTGGAGATATTTTTTGTGGGTAAAGAACAGCTGAAGTGGTAAGAGTTCCTCAGCTGGGAAATGACTGTGGTCCTGTTTCCTCTCGATTAGCTGGATTGCATGGTTACCTCACTGTCAGGGACTGTGGGGACAAAGAGGTGAAGAAGAGTCGTCTCTCCTACAGAGAACGTCTAATGGTCAAAACCTGGGAGTATTTCATTGCTGCAGAAGAAGTTACCTGGGATTATGCCCCAAATATTCCAGACACCCTTGACAGGTAAAATAATACTTTGTCAGTATAACAGGGAATGTTAACATGAAATCGCAGGATAATTGTGGTTGGAAAGACCCTCTTGGTATCCAACAGCAAAGTTGGATCCAGTTGCACTGGACCTTATGTAGTTGCATTTTTATTGTTTCCAAGTACAGGGACCCCTCAGCTTCTCATGGCACCTTTGCAACTTCACAGTGAAAAAATTTTTCCTTATATCTAAACGTTCTTTCTCACGTTGCACTTTGTGTCCATTGTGCCTCATCTCTTCACCACTCAGCTCTGAGAAGCATATGGTCCTGCTTTCTCTATAATGTCAATTTGATAGTTGAGGTTAAAGATAAGATGCTCCCTTAGCTATGTCTTTGCACGACTGAAGAAACTGGAATTTTGCTTCTATGCCAAATGCTCTGGATCCCTGATCACCATGGTGGCCCTTCACTGGACTCTCACCAGTGTCAGTGACTTTCTTTGCTGAGAAGCTCAACAGTAGACACCTTCTTTTGCCTCTCACAGGGAGCCCAAAATAACAAGGTTACTTAGGAATTGTCCAAAGTAGCATACAAGCTTATATTCTGAAATACTTTTCAGCATCAATTCTGCTGAAATAAACAATCCTTAAGAGGAAGAGGAAGGGAGGGAGGGAATATTTCTGGAGATTAAAAGTTTTTAAAAGTTCAGTACAGTAAGGTGTTTATAGAACAGGAGAAAGAGCTCTCTATAAATGACCTCTGCATGGTACCAATGTAAATGGAGTACAAGTCATGATAAGTAAGCATATTGGGCTATTTTCCTGAACTTAAGTCAAGTAGAATTCTGTAACATACATGATGTCATAGTATACAGTGGTATCAGTGCACTGTGGGGTTAAATTTGCAATCTGTCAATTCCCCGATGCTATTTGTGCCTTTACAAGCTGATATTCATAAGAATCTTTAATTATTTAAGCAGACCAAAACAAATTCCTTATTCTGTAAGGATTATAGTTTCATATACCTCCTTAGAAATAGTGTTTGCACAACTTGTTCTCCTTTGTCATGATTTGTTTCCCTTATGTGCTCTTGAACTGCACAGAACAAACTTTTATATCTTTCCTGCCAGTCACACTGCCTTACTTAACCACCTCAGTGCTCTGATTTTTTCCTCCTTTGTTCAAAACTTTGTTCAAAGAGTTTATCCCTTTTCAGTAACCTTTTTTGAAATGTGAGTGACAACAAACATGTTGCTCTGTGTAAATTCCAAGTGTTTATTGTAGTTTTTCTCTCAACATTAACAATTTTAGTGTTTGAAACCTCAGTGTAACACTACTTCTGTATGGTGCCTGACTGTATGGATTCAGATTGTATTCTTATTTCTCCTGGCATCTTTGCTACTGAGAACAAATTGGGTTTTTTTCTCTATGCTCAACTAGGGCTTTGAAAAAGGAGAACAGTGATTTCTATCCTAACTTGAAAGTGTACCTGCTGCTTCAGTTTGTTTCTTACTTGTATGTGCACTGTTAAATTAAATGTAAACTCTGATATGAATTGGTCATATGTAATACCAAAGTACAAGTAATGGTCCAAGGTTCTTCTTACCTAATTTAGGTTAGAATTTGGGGTGAAAAGCATTAGGTTAGTTTAGGGTTTGGATTTTTTTTTCCTAGCAGTGAGATTTCTACCAGTTGCTTGAATACTAATTTTGTATTTTAACAGATGCTACTATTCAAGTATTGTTGAATATTTCTTCTTTAATTTTTTAATTTATTTTTCTTCTCTTTTATTTTTAAGACACTATAAGTCACAACACTTGGACAACTTCTCCAATCTCATAGGTAAAAAGTATAAAAAGGCTATTTTTAGGCAATATACTGATGCCAGCTTCACTAAACGTCTGGAAAATCCTCGTCCCAAGGAAACTGGGATCTTGGGCCCTATTATCAGAGCTCAAATCAATGATAAAGTCAAAGTAAGTAACATAAATACAGAGATTATTTATTCTACTGCATGTTTTTCATTGAGGCAGAGATACAAAGAACTAGTTTGATTTGTGTTGTCTTTCAAATAATATAGCTGATGTTCTAAATATTGGCCCTATTAAAAGGTATGATCTCAAGTAACAGTGTTTAGCTTGCATTTTTCAGTGTTCCTTCTATAGAAGTTTCCATGATTGTGCTTTATTTTACAACATAAACATGCTTCAATCACATGCTGTCAAATATATGTTGACATTGTATGGTAAAAGTTGGAAAAAAACCCCTAGACCTGGGTGGACTTCTGAGGGCATTTGTGTGTGAGGCTGAACTTCATGAGCCTCTTGTTTCTTATGCTGATATTTTTTTCCAGTTGTTTTAGACAAAGGTACTCAGTTTCCACAATCAAATGTTATTTCACCAGGTTATACCATGAAACTACAAAACATTTGCATTACAAACTTGTGCTGCTGCAACATCCACTTGTCTTTCTGTTGTCATTTAATGATGTACCACAAAGTTCCATGACCTTTAATTTCTATAGTTTCCACCATGACTCTGTGGCTCTGAATTTGAGCTTAGCATGTTCCTTTTATGTTTCTTTTCTTCTTCTCTCTCTCTCTTTTTTTTTTAGAATGGGCAGAAAATTTTGCCTTTTCCTTACATATCCCCTCTGGGTCTTAGAATCTGGGATAAGCTTTGTTTTGATTTTTTTTTTCTCCCATATTGAAGGTTTTCATGAGCTTCAGTCAGTAACTTCATATTTCCAGAGATAGTGTATGCCTAGTAGCTGACAGAACAAGTGTTCTTTTTAGACCTTCCCGAGTCCAGCTGTAAGCAGCTGAACTTCATTCAGTGGAGTCTAAAAAGTTCAGCAGAATGGTAACAGCATTCATTCTTTGGGTTTATATATCTAACAATGTTTAAGACACACTTTTGCCTTTCTGGCACTTTCTGGGTTAAACCCAAGCAAATTCTACTGTAGTGGTAGAACTTCATTATGTGTTCAGACAAGGATTTATTGAATCCTAATTTTTTTTTCATTTGCCTACCAATGTAGATTGTATTCAAAAATAAGGCCAGTCGACCCTACAGCATTTATTTCCATGGAGTGACACTTGCAAAGAATGCAGAAGGAGCTGATTATCCTCTGGATCCCACAAGTAAAAAATTTGTGAACTATATTTTTGAATATCACTGACTGTTATGGATGGTTTTGTTGCTTTGAAGGAGGTGCTGTGGCTGGGAATGTGCATGACTGGGAGACCTCAGTTCTGTGCTCTGCCTCTGCTTACCTGTTGTGTTGCCTTATAGAGAAACCAAGGTATTATCTGCAAAGCAGAGACAAATACCCTCTATTTGTTGTCTTAGTTTTCTGTTCTTGTTTGGGATTTTAAAGAGACAAAAGTTCTTGCTGAACTTCAGTTATCTCAAGGTAGCTTTTAATGGCCAAACTGCACCAATGTCATTAGAAGGTGCACCTTGATATTAAGATCTGGCTCTGAGTTTGTATCATTACTGTTCCCTTGTTTTCCCTTAGGCAATGGCACCCAGAGTAGAGGAGTTGAACCAGGGAACACGTACACTTACGAGTGGAAAATTGCTAAAACAGACCAACCCACTGCACAGGATGCACAATGTATTACAAGGCTGTATCACAGTGCTGTAAATATTGAGAGAGATATTGCCTCTGGACTGATTGGCCCACTTCTGATTTGTAAAAGTGAAGCACTGACACAAAAGGGTGTTCAGGTAATTTGTCTGGGCAGATTTTGCTCAAGTAATGTTATTTGGTCTACACTGAATTTAGTTTTACTTCTCTTAGAGAACTGTTCTGTAGAGAGCAGTTATACCAATAGGCTCCTGAAGAAACAGTCCTTTAACTGTCCACAGCAGTAAAGGAATTATGTTCTGTGTTTCTTAGCAAGAGCTAAGAAAGGTCAACAAAAGGTCAGCCTGACTTGAAAGTCTATTTCTAGACTTGATAATAATTTTTCGTGCTGCTATTATATTTTCATACTCTGAAGGTATTCAAATCTGACCTGGTCCCTTTCTGTAACAGAGACAACTCCACAGCATCTGACCATCTCAGGCACAACGAATCTAGAACAACCAAAACAGCATGGGAGAGTTCTGGGAGAGGGCTTCCCTTTACCAGTTATTGAAATCTTGCTTGGCAAAGATGTAAGCATCACTTGAGAGAAAAAAATGTCAGAAGCTTTGTCAGGTCAAACCAGAAGTCTGGTCCTGTCACAGAGAGCCCAGTCATAAACCACCTGTGTATCAGCAGTGCTAGAGGCTTGCTCAGTGTTCCACCACAGGTTGTTTGCAGTAGTAGGATTGGTCTGGAGCCTCTACTCCCTTCCCCTCAGCCTTTGGATCACTCTTACCAGGACTCTGGTGAAGCTTATGTTGCTTACATAGCAAGAAAGAGACTGTAGGATTGAGTTCTTAATACATGTGTCTGCTGATAAAATGTAACTGCTGTGTTGATTGTCTTTCAGAAAAAGGCAGATGAGGAGCAGCAGGCAGTGTTTGCTGTGTTCGATGAAAATAAGAGCTGGTACCTAGAGGATAACATCAAGGAGTACTGCAGCAACCCAGCCACTGTTAAAAGAGATGATCCCAAGTTCTATAACTCAAACATGATGCACAGTGAGTGGGATACTGAGATGAATAATAGGAAAGCTTATATGAACCTGAGCACTCAGTGATTGCTTGTTCTCAGGAGTACGTGTGATCGGGGAATCCCCCAGAGAGTCAGTGAACCTCTAACCATGCCAGGTGGCACTGGACAGAAAGAGGAGATATCACAGCATTAGAAAGGTTGGAAAGGACTCCAAGATCAAGTCCAACCTCTGACCTAATACCAGCATGCCCACTAAAACATATTGCAGAGTACCAGGTTCGCTTGTTTTTTGAACATTTCCAGGGATGCTGACTCTGCCACTTCCTTTGGGAGCCTGTTCCAATGGTTAAACACTCAGTGAAGACTTTTTCCTGGTATCCAACCTGAACCTCCCCTGGTGCAACTTGAGGCCATTTCCCCTTGTTTTATTGCTAGCCACCAGGGAGAAAAGGCCTACCCACACCTTGCCACTAGTAGCTAGGCTGGCTCTGGACCCTGAAGCAAAGACAAGGATGAACTAAATTTTGATGCAGCGCCCTGCTGCCTTAGAGATAATATTTTCAGAGATGGAAATTACCATGGTTTCAGCCCTGTGCCAGTCTCTTTCCAGTGCAAACGTGAGTCCAGTGGACTGACATCAAATAACAGGAAGTTTTAAAATACAAATATTGAAACCACTTTTACTTTGCTTTCCTTTTAGCAATAAATGGCTATGTGTCTGACAGCAGTGAAATCCTTGGATTTTGCCGAGACACTGTGGTTCAGTGGCACTTTTTAAGTGTTGGCACTCATGATGAGATTGTCTCTGTTCGCCTCGCTGGCCACTCTTTTCTGTATCAAGGGAAATACGAGGATACACTGAGCCTTTTCCCAATGAGCGGAGAATCGGTCACAGTGGAAATGGACAATGGTGGTAAGTGGTGGAACTGTGGTGTTTGGCAGCTCTTCTAAGACATTATTTGATCTCCAGTCT
Source organism: Trochalopteron elliotii (assembly GCA_024734555.1). Lineage (NCBI taxonomy): Eukaryota > Metazoa > Chordata > Aves > Passeriformes > Leiothrichidae > Trochalopteron > Trochalopteron elliotii. The sequence continues at coordinate 3,648,082 of JANPWX010000073.1, forward strand.
ATAAGGACTTACCTACATAGGAGAGAAAACCCTTCTGATAAACACAGCACTGGAAAACATAGAACCAATTCTCCAGTGCAAGTGATGTGCATGGAGTCTTGCTGGCTACACCAACTTAGCATAACTAAGTTGTATGCTGTACTGAGGCTCCTTTTGTTGGTTATCTTGTAATTTGCTTTTCTTGACAATTAATACTGGGGTTAGTAATGATAATTTTAAGGCAAGATTCTTCTTGGAAATCAATATCAACTCCATTGTATGATTTCCAGGTTTGCCACATTCTTGTCTATCCTGAGCAGTCTAAAATGGACTGAAACTGTCATATCCTGCTGGTCATTACTGGGCAAAATGGCTACACCTGACCTTAGGCTTGTGGTCATTCAGCAGCAGTGAAGTCTGCCTGCCTGAACCGGGTCACTGCTCTGTGGGATGGATCTCAATGTCTACCCAGAATTAATGCCATGTCTTGGAAGAGAGGGCACCAGAACCCATGTAGTCCATATTTAAGGCATTACTTCCAAAAGGACAGATTCTTTGTCATTGAAGTCTGTACACTTTGAGTGATCATTCTAAAATCCCTTAAGGTTTAAGTATCCTTATCCCATTTAAAATATCTTATTTAAAAATATGTATTTTATGTATTGCACAGCATCAAGACCTTATAACTTAAAAATGTTTAAGTGGCTTGTATTGCTCAAGACTAGGGAGTCATTAAAACTCCATTAGACTTTATGGAAACCTCCCCAGTAATAAAGTTGTATTTTTGCTTGATTTTGGTATGCAATCTATTCTTTCCATCTAGGGCATATTTTCTTTGGTAAATTTGCTGTTGTTAGAAATCAGGAAAGCTGTGCAGGTTACTTCAGCTGATTAATACAGGAAGAATTGTATGTGGCCTTTTTAATAAAAAAACCCTGTTTCTCAGGGTGTTAATTATGTCTATTCTGTCATTTCTGCTAGTTCCAAAAGCAAGGTGTAACAAGCAAAGAACTTGATTTCATGTAGTTTAGGGAAACAGATCTTATTTTCTTCTCTGAAGATCCTTGTTTCCAATAGAGAACTTACCTTGTGACTAGGTTTTGGAAGAATTATTAAAACCTTTAAATTAATCTCAGATGCCTCAGATTGGCAGCTTAATAGCTTGTGTCAGATTGAAAATTCAAATTGCTTTATTTTCATTATCCTTATTAAAGGTCATCATAATTCATTCAAGAGCTTTTAAAATACTGTGTTTGTCAGATGTTTGCCAACATTGCCTCACGATGTACTTGATCTGCTCAGAATGTTCTGTCTATGTAGCGGTGCGTGGACCAGTAAGGACAGGATAAAATTGAAACTTTATCTTGAGAAGTCTCACTCTTAGATCCAGATCTAAACATAGAATCCTTTAATTTGTTTCTTGCTTTTTCATATCCACCTCTTTCATGGATTATTTTTGGCTTCAGGTTCTAGTTACAGCTTAATCTATGGAGAAGAGTTCCATCTCCTAGATGTATTTATATGTGCTCTTATTTGTCTACATTTAATAATTATTTTTCATTGCAATGAGAGCTCATGCATATCTCAGATAAAGATTAGCAGTCTGCTATAGCAGATGCTGTAGAAGTAACCCCAATTACTTGCCTTGGCCACTTACATGATAGACAATGCCCACTCTCCTAACACTTTTATTTCAATTGCAGGCACTTGGCTTTTGGCGTCTTGGGGCACCCCAGAAATGAGTTATGGCATGAGGCTGAGATTCAGGGATGCTAAATGTGACTATGAGGAAGATGAAGTGTTGGAGGTTATGGATTTAACTCCCACCAAGACTGAAAAAAAGGCTGTTTCCACCTCAGCTGAGGAAGCTGTGCAAGAAAATGAGGAAGGCAAGGATGATTCAGATTATCAGGATTACCTGGCTTCTTTTTACTCCATCCGAGGCTCAAGAAAGGCAGCAGGTGATGAAGAAAAACAAAATCTTACAGCACTGGCCTGGGAGCAGTATGAAGACACTGATGCCATGAGTTCTGAGGTGGCAGCTGGCTCAGGTCTGACAGCTATAAATAGTAATGGAACAACAAACAACTCTAACTTCTTAGAAACTCATATCACTCCTCTTCCCCCAGTCAAGGCCGAAACATTCCAGTCAAATCACACATCAGTCACAGCAGAAGAGGATTTATTTTTAGCTGCCACGAGTGATAGAGAGGCTGACTTGGTATTTGAGAATAGAAGCCAAAGCAACTATGAAATAGCTCACAGTAACATGTCTGCAGGTGAACACTTGCTGAGCAACGGGGAAGGCCCAGCGAATGTTGCAGAGGAGCTTCCAGCTGGTGCAAATGACAGTAAACCTTTTCCAGACAAAGATCAAGAGCAAAGCACAGGAAGAGGAAATTATACCACTGACAAGAAAAGGAGAAGGCGAAGCTCACTGGCCATTAAGTTTTATGCTGTCCAAAAGATGAATGCCCTTCTAAATCATGTCCGAAATAAAAATGCCTCATTTTCTGACAAGACTGATGCACCTCATTCTGTGCATCAGACAGAGAACACATCCAATGAAGCCATTGTGGGAACTGGCCAACTGCCAAATGAATATGAGGATGATCTGGAAGAGGAGGGAAAGAAGATGGAAAACCCCATGCACACAGTTAACCTGACACTGGATTTGGACCTCATAGTAGGAGATGGATCTAATGCATCCAGACTTTCTGAACCCAGGATATCCAAAGGTAAATCAGCAGATGCTTTTTCTTTAGAATATATGTTAGACAGTACAAGCCCTAATTCCAGCCCTGCTGTAGTGAAGAACTTACTAGAAGCATCGTTGCCCGGGGCTGGGAAATATTCATCTAAAATGACTAGTGAGGAATGGAATTTGGTGTCTGCAAAGATGAATCTAGGATTAGAGGCAAGCTTAGATAAATCTGCTGCTGGTATATTAAATCATCATGGCAGAAATGGTACAGCATCCATAAATAAGGAGGATATGAAGAAGTATCAAGGGTTCTCACATCTAATGGGGGAAAACCAGAAAGAAAGCCACGTTCACTCAATTCAGAAAGGAAAGGAGGGAAACAACAATGGTACCTTGACTTTGTCTGGAACTGTCATCAAGATCCGTAGGAGAAAGAAGGAAGATGCAAAAATTACCTACTTGCTAAACCCAAGGAGTAGAAACCCCAAGAAGCCTGGCAATTCCACAGCAGGGTTTGGCCGTGCGTCGTTTCCGGGTGGGACCAACCACTCAGACACCGCCCAGGCCCCCAGTGAGGTCAGCCAGAGGGTGGATGTGGGCAGGGCCAGGCACGGGGAGTCTCTGAACCACACCCTCACCCCGCGGCAGTTCAGGCCATCCATCACCATCGGCCTCCCCCGAGCTGACGGGGACTACGAGTATGTGATCGGGGAGTCCTACAGCGACGAAAGCTCGGGCGGGGAGTACGAGTACCACTACGTGGGCTTCGATGACCCCTACATGACAGACCCCAAGGTGAACATCAGCAGGCAGCGGAACCCTGACGACATTGCTGAGCACTACCTGCGCAGCCGGGGCAATGAGAGGAGATACTACATCGCAGCTAAAGAGGTCTGCTGGAACTATGCAGGATATAAGAAAAGGTTTGCCTAAATCCTTTGCTTTCATTTGGTACACCATCCTTGAAACCTCCTTCCAGAACGTTGATTCACATGCCGATAAACTCAAAAGCATCTGTAATGTGCCATCTGATTTCTGACATTTCAGTGGCAAAACCATAAGAATTTTCCACGGGAGACTCACACCCTTTAGAAATGTCGGAGTGAGATTATTATAAGCAAGAACAACACATCTAAGAGCCCTTTTTTTACTTAACCCTCTTTTGTATACTCACTAGAAACAGTCTTTAATATATCAGTTAGAAAACTCACTGTAAGTGGTCAAGAGGCAATCTTGCAGGTTGTTTTGTTATACTTGAATGACCTGTTTTACTTTATGTTTCACTTCTTGGTACCTGTACACAGGACAGAGACCTCCTTGACCACAAAGACCACAAGACTTGTGCAAAGTCCTTCCAGGAATTTAGTGGACTAACTGATGGAATCTAGGATGGGACGTGCTTATAGACAGATGAAATCAGTTTCCAGCACCAGCAGGAAATGGTTCTGGTGTCTCAGTTCTCAGTTGGAAAATGGGATAACAGCACTTTCCAACTTTGCAAGGCTGCAGTATTGAAAAGTATATGAAAGCTGCAAAGTATTTCACCAGACTGGTGGCTGCCTTATATTAAGAGTAAACACAAAGCTGCATGAAGTATTATTGCTGCTCCTGCTGTTTAGAGAAATCAGAATCTGGGTTACAAACCCTAATGTTAAGGGATTTTGTTACATTTTGACAGGGAAGACGGGCTACTAGGCCACATCAAAGAATATGTGAGAATATACTGAGAGAAACACTGTACTAAAAATTCACTCTCTTAATTGATACAGGTTAGGATCAGTGCTCACCCAACAAGGCAGAGAATTCCTTGTCACTTTTCATCAGAACCAAAACTTGTGCAACTTTGGATTTTTATCAGAAGCAGCCAAAATAGGAACAAGAAAATTTTCATTATGCAAAATGAATCTCCAAACATAGATTATTTCTCAAACTGAATTTCCACTTCATTTCATGGAAATAAAACCAAAACTTTTTCAGTATTCTCCAGGTTAACTCCTGCCTCATCTCAGTCCATATAAATGGCACTTGCAAAATTAGCAGAAACAAGACAGTTTCTTTGGGCACTTGCAAAATCAAGAAATTTTTTGTGCTTAGACCTCTGTAGAGGTCTCTCCAGAGATGTTCATCCTCAGCTGGTGTGGGCTGCATAGTTCCAGTGAATTTAACAGAGCCCATGGCACATCCTGTCTCAGTGTGTTGAGTTAAACCCAGCCTTTCTCCTATGTAACTTACGTTAAATTTCTGGTTTTTGCAGAATTGATAATAAAGCAAGATTTGTAGGGAATTATAATAGCATTTCAGTCCTTCTATTTAAGATCTGAACAACAGTTTGAATGTCTAAAAGCTTGTTTTACCACACCAGCTCTGTGATGCAAAATGCAGATATTATCACATGTGAAGTTCTGTGAGACAGTAGGGTGTGGATGATAGGTTCACTACACCCAGCCAAGCTCCAATCCAGATTATTAAGGCTAAGAAAAAAAGGAAAATAGAGCTCAGATGGGTTTTGAGACACTATTTCTTAAACATTGCGACCAAAGATTTTCAGAATCATCTGACACTCATTTCATGGATTCACAGAAGGTTGGAAAACACCTTTAAGACCATTGAGTCAGCCTTTACCCCAGCACTGGCAGGTTCACCACTAAACCATGTCCCTCAGAACCTCATCCATATGTCTTCTAAACACTTCCAGGGACCAAGACTAAACCATTTCCCTGGGCAACCCTTTTGGTAAAGAGATTTTTCCTAATATCCTATCCAAACCTTCCCTGACACAGTTTGAAGCCATTTGAGTGTTTATTCTTTTTATTTCCAGGATTCTAAAATGTTTCTGCTGTATGAGTTCTCAGGTTTCATCAGCACTATTATTTCTGATTCACTGTGTGGGATTTTAATTGGGGTTTTCCTTGCAGTACAATGAGGAATGACAAAACCTGTAAAGATGGCAGCAGACGTAAGGTGGTTTTCCAGAGCTACACAGACAGTACCTTCTCGACTCTTCAGGATGAAGATGAATATACAGAACATCTTGGCATCCTGGGACCAGTGATTCGGGCTGAAGTGGATGACGTTATCCTAGTAGGTCAATGTTCTGCTCAGTGATCTTGGAATGTGACAGAATGGATCTAAAGTTTGCACAGGTTTTTAAAGGATGATGAAGGGGAAACAGTTTTCAAAGCTAGAAATTGCACTGTGGACATGTAAGCATTGCGATGTGTTTCAAAGAAACACTTTTTTTTTTCTCCTGTCCACAGCAAATTAAATTCTGTTTTTCTTTCTTATGTTTCCCAGCATTAAATACTGGCTCACTGATCTACTGTGAAATAAGATTTAGGTTTAATGCTAATGAAAAATGAGTTTTCTAAACTCAAAAATTAGTACATACGTGTTCAAGATTAATATATACTTTTTGGGAAAAGATATCATTTTCTCTGAAAGTTTTGCTATATAGATGTGCGGGATTTTATTAGAACTATCAACAAGGATGAAGAGGAACCATATCCCTGGTGATACTGTGGTATATTTGCATTAGGAAGCACACTGCTGTAAAATTTCCCTTCTCTCATCCTTCTTCATCCAGTCTTCCAGCACACAGGGATGGACTTAGGGAGAATAGATGTCAGTGCTTTCTGCTTGTTTCAGTAGGAGTGGTCTGCAACAGGAACACACCAAGCTACATTTAAATCATGAGTAAGAGAAGAAAAAGATTTTGTAGCTTGGGAGTGTTATTCTCTAAGAAGAGGTAAATATGTAATCCCAGTGTCCTGGTGTTTCTCTGGGAAAGTGGGAAGCAAGAATGATACATACAGAGGTCTAGAGTCACTATATTGTAACGACTGCAGCAAAGCATAAGAAGTAGAAACTCCCCATTTCCCTGCTGGCAGTAACTAAGCAGCTCCAGGTATGAGGGGCAGCAGTAAATGTCCTGGGAGTCTTGACTTGGTGGAAGACAGGGAGCTAGACTCGTGCTGTCTGATTTTTTCATTAACTACCTGCATCAAAGGTGGAGACTCTGCATGGAGATGTCAAAAGCTCTCTCTGCTGGCTTTTCCATGTACAACATAGGCTATATAATCTTTATGCAAATCTTGACTCTGGTTTGAGGTCATGGGAGTGTAGTGTGTGGGGACTTTGGTATAGACCTGAGTTTGCTGAACAGATTCTGTTCTGGTTTTTTTAGGTTCATTTTAAGAATCTGGCATCCAGACCATATTCCCTCCATGCCCATGGACTCCTCTATGAAAAGTCCTCTGAGGGAAGTGTTTATGATGATGAATCTACTGCTTGGTTTAAGGAAGATGGTGAAGTTAAGCCAAATAACAGCTACATATATGTATGGTATGCAAACAGGCGCTCGGGCCCTGTGCAGCCAGGAGCAGGTTGTCGGTCCTGGATCTACTACTCCGATGTAAACCTGGTAAGGGAATGAAAATAGAAGTGGTGGTGTTGCTGGGGTTGGTCACAGAATCATAGAAACACTTGTGTTGGAAGGCATCACTAGAGATCATCCAGTCCGCCACTGCCACTCAAGCAGGGTTGGCTGGAGTAGTTTGTCCAGGACCAATGTTCATCTGGGTTTTGAATATCTCCAAATGAATGTATGGCTGTAGAAGTGCAGGCTGCAGAGCACATTTTTTGGTAGCTGTCCTTTCTTTTGGGCTCAATGTTCCCACCTGACATTTAATCTCTTGCATTCAGTTAAAGCAGGACACAAGGCTCGGAAGAATTTGAATTGGGCAACTCTGGTGGACTGAGCAGGGGAGAGAAAAGATAGAAGGGAGCAGTAATTCTGGGGCCTGCTTTAGATTTTTAGGGGCTGATGCATTCCTGCAGAATGCTGTGGGGTTTTTTTTTTACATCTTTTGGGAATTCTCTAATATGAGTTTATTACCTTCTAGGAGAAAGACATTCAGTCTGGTTTGATTGGGCCAATACTGATCTGTGAAAAAGGAGCCTTCAGCAAATCAAACAGCAGCGGGACCTATACCCGAGACTTTTTCTTGCTTTTTATGGTCTTTGATGAAGAGAAAAGCTGGTACTTTGACAAACATTCTGGAAGGCCTTGTAATGAGAAGACACAAGGAACGCAGCAATGCCACAAATTCTATGGTACTTATTTCATTTTGCCAAATATGCAGCTTATTGAGGTAGAGGGAAAGATGTCAGGGGAAGTATCTCAGCTCACAGTCCTTCTCAACATGCATAAATCACACACATTAGTTATGTGAATTCTTTTTGTTGTTATCCATTGTACCCATAATAGTCATGGGTTTACATGTAAAAATTAGCAATGATGTGAAATTTGCTATTAAAATGAAGAAAGGACATATTAGACTGAAACTTTCAACAGAAAACTTCTCTCTTGCATTTGCATACATATTCCCCCCATATTAAAACAAAAAAAGAAACAAAAAATGTCTTCTTTGCAGTAAGAAGCTAGTGCTTTGACAACTTCTTGCAAAAAATTAAAAAATATTTTAATAATTTGACAAATCAGGTAGTTCTAGTGAGGAATTTGAAGCAGCTGTAGAACAGCCTTTCATGTACCTCTTTGTGGCTGTAGAGGCATGTGGGTTGTGACTGTGTGCCTGTGGAAATGGGAGCTGCAGATGCAGAAAGAGTTTTGGACAGCTGTCTTTTCTTTTGGGCCAGATATTCCCATCTTACATTTAAATCTTTTTGTTCTCCTGGCTGCCATGCGTTGCTGAGCTCAAATCTTCTGGTGAGGTCCCTGGATTTTCTGAATTGATGTACATAAAGCATAAAGTGTGTTGCACTTTAAATTGGGAAAAATTATGGTTTTCCCAAGCACATTACTTCATTAAATATTTTTCTAATTTCATTAATTACTTTCTAGCACTTTGAGACCAGTTTTGTGGGCAGCTTTCCTAACAATCTTTTTTTTCCAGCCATTAATGGGATTACCTGCAATTTGCAAGGCTTGAGGATGTATGAAGGTGAAAGAGTCCGATGGCACTTGCTGAATATGGGTGGGCCAAAAGACATTCATGTTGTTCATTTTCATGGACAGACTTTCATAGAACAAGGAAAGCCAGACCATCAGCTTGGTACATACACTCTCCTCCCAGGTAAGCATCAGAGCAGAGTAAGTTCTAAGGGTGCAGGGTGACCTCTGCAGTCTGTCATCATCATACCAATTTAAAGGTCTCCATATGGTGCGGGTTTGGGGGGTTTAATGTCTGGGTAAGTGATACAGAGCAGAAAAAACAGCTGTGAGCCCTAGGAGAATTCTTATTCTTTCTCCAGGGAGAAATAGGCTAAATATTCCTTAGGCTACAGGACGAAATCCTTTGCCCCATCACTGTCAGCAGTGCCAGTCTGCAATGACATTACTTATGAAGCCTTTATTGCCAGCTACAAGAGTTCAAGAAAAAAAAAGACAAGGAGATCAAAATAATGGGAGTGACTTGGAATATTGGGAGTTTTAGTGAACATTAGGGGTGGTTTATTCACTATTTTATTTCATTATTTTCAAGGTAGTGCTTTTCACTGTGAAATCTACATACTTTTGTTTAAATGGTAACCAGAATTAGCTGGAATTACCTGAAGAATTGTCTGCAGTAACTAGGAATATATGAAAAGCAATGAGAACATGTGCTGTGCTTTCTAAAAAGTGCAGCAAGCAACTGAAACCATATCTGCTTCCTGCTCAATCCTTGGCACTCCTGGGGCATGCAGAAAGTGAGGGGAGGGCCCATACTTCTAATTTTCCCACTTCTACTTGTCTTCTTTATATCCATCCATCCATCCATCCATCCATCCATCCATCCATCCATCCATCCATCCATCCATCCATCCATCCATCCATCCATCCATCCTTTTCATTACTGAACAAGACACTAGCACACAGAAATAAGCAGAACCACAGAATTAGCATCCCTGCATTTCATAATAAACACTGTTCACTACACTGCTCAGCACTGTAGTTAATGTACAGGTAATCTGTTGTTACATACAGGCAGCCAAGGTTTTGTACTTTGCATCGACAGCAAACGTTGGGTTTTGATCTTGCTACTTGATTCCAGTCAGACCTAGCTTGCTAAGGAAAAAACTTACTGATATGGTGGAAGCTACTGCTCTTGCTGCAATGTGTATTTAAATTTTCTGGATTAGGTCATAGGAAGGTCTTGGGTTTAATAAAATTCAGCCTTACTGACATCAGCCTTGTAATGGCAATGTTTCTGATACATTTCATTTCCTTTTTTCAAGGCTCATTTAGAACAATTGAAATGAAACCACAGAATCCCGGCTGGTGGCTTTTAGACACTGAAGTGGGAGAATACCAGGAAGCAGGAATGCAGGCATCCTATTTGGTTATAGAGAAAGGTATGAACTACAGTGGGTTTTGGCTGGGAAAGTCAAGCTGTGAAGTCTTCTCTACCCTTTCAGGATCACTGAAAATAAATTTGGGAGGTTGTTCTGCAAAAAACACTGACATAGGAAATTATCCACATTCAAGGACATGGTGGAGTGGTTACTGTAAATTTTTTCTAGAAGAAAAAAAAATTAGCTTCCAGAAATGTTAGCTTTGAATTATTTAGCACACTACCTTTATTCCTTTAACATGCTAGCTTCGAATTTGAGGTTTCCCTACAGTGACCAGTGGATTAATCTGTTGAGAGAAATTGCAAAGATTAATTTAGACTTATCTGGGAAGAGAGTGGTGTTACAAAATCACTAGGAATTGTTCTGACTGATGTTGTCTTAGATTTCATGAGAATATATGTTGGAATAGCTCTCATTTTCTTTAACAACCAACTTACTGTGCTCCCTTCAGAGTGCAGGATTCCAATGGGTCTGGCAAGTGGAGTTATACTCGATTCGCAGATCGATGCTTCCCATCACATCGGTGAGTTTATCCCTGAAAAGGTCTGTGCATGCTCCTGAACACCCCCAGCAAAGTGTTGCAGTTCCATCTTCTTTTGGCATCTCTTACATCTTTCAAGATCAGTTCTGCAGTGAATCAGCTGTCAGGCTAAAAGTCTCTCCAGTGCTGCAAGCAGAGACTGGGAGCTCTGTTAGGTAGCCATCATCATTGTATTTTAAGTGTCACAGATCTGCTATCAGTATCACAAGCTTGAGAGGCAGGGAGTGCTCTGTCTGTGGCCTGCTGGATGATCAGGAACAAATACAGCATTCCTTTTGTCCCTTGGATTCCTGGCTTGAAAATGAGCACCAAGCATTCAAAAAGCTTTTGAGATTTGCATGTGGTATGAGATGTGAAAGGACAAAATATCTCTGTTATGAAAGACTTGGGAACTCTGGCATCCAGAGCAGTTACAGAGTCTTTAATTTGTCAAGTTCATCTGTGGTACAAAAGTGGGATCATGACATGGAGAATTTTCTTAGAATTTTACACAGACAGTGTCAAATCAATGTGTACAGGTTACACACACACGCAGGAATGCCCATCCTTTCCCTTAAAATAAAAAATAAATTACTTATTTTGTAAAACTGACATTTTTGTGGATTTGATTTTCTTTCTTTGTTTCCTCATAGAGTGTTATGAAGGCTTGAAAGCTGTTTTGTAATATATATTCTATACCAGTTTTTAACTTGGAAACCTTGTTATGCAGAGGGGAGCTCTCTTCCATGAATGTAGAGCACATTTTGTGTCTGAGCCTGCTGGGGGCCAAAATTTGTTTAGCAAACTCTAGACCCTGGTTCCAGCTTAGCAGACAGTATATTACATAAAAGACTATTATTTTTGTCATTTTGCCAACTCTAAAGCTTTGCAGGGTACAGGTGCCTTTCAGTTGCTGACCATGTTCAAATTATCCTAGATTATGGTTTTAGGGTCTCTTGTTTGTATTTTTTTTTTAATCCTTTGGATGGGGGGGTGGGAAATGGAGCACTCAAAGCTAATTACAGCCTCAGTTTATGTTTTTCCAATGCCTCTTAAAATTCTTGCTTTATTAATATTTTCTGTCTAGACTATTGGGAACCTAAGTTAGCCCGCTTAAATAATTATGGAACATACAATGCCTGGAGTACAACAGTGGAGGAAGAACTCCCTTGGATCCAGGTAAGTTACAACATCATTGAGTTATGATTTTCCTACAGCTTATTTTAGAGGGTCAAGCTGCTCTTGTCACTGAGAAGACTGCAGGAGAAAACTGAAAAGTTGTGGCAGGATTGGTGATGCCATGAACTGTTCTTCCCTGGGGTAACCCAGTCTCTGCTGATGTTGAGGCTCATTGGCTAGACAGTTACCCTCACAATTTAAATTGTAACCATTTTGTAGGCAAATAGACTCATTTTTTCTACTACTTTATTTTTTCTTTGTCTACCTAACAGTGCATATTAGTATGTGTTTGTTAAGTGATCATTTAAAGTGTAATATCCTCAAGCCTTGCTTCAGATAGTTTTTCGCTTGGTTTGTATGCTTCTGTCCCACTTGAGAGAGCTCAGTTGTCTTCACAGGGAAGCTAAGCTTGTAATTAGGACTTCAAGCACTGTATCATTCAATCACCTCACTTCTGTGTTTTTCTTCCATCCCAGTGACTTTTGCACTACATAGCCAGTTTGCACCCAAATTTGGGGAGAATAGCTGATTTCTTATAAATCTCATTAAAACTGGTTGGAAGACAAGACTCAAGTTCAGCAGGTGGCTGTTGTGTTTGGCTTGTTAACATTTGACATGCTAGCAAGTTAGTGGAAGTGAAGTAGGGGGAGAAGATTGGGAGATCTGATGTGGAGCTGGAAATAACATTGGAAAGAGAGAGAATTTGATGGGGGTCTGTGGTAGTGAGAAGCTGAGGTTGCTGCAGTGAAGCATGCAGAGGTGCAGAGGGCATGTCCCAAAAATGAATTTCACTGCTGATCAGCACACCTTCCAGATTTGTTTTTATGTGTTAAGTGCTTAGATTTGATATCAGCAGGAATGGTGGCTTTTCAGCACTTCAGAATGCCATATGCCCTTCTGCAGCCTAGATACCCAAAATTAGAGGTGGCTTCTAAAAGTGTGAGCCTTTAATTTCTCTGTGCTCCTCTGATCTATGTGTAAAATGGAGTGGGGGGAGCTGTGCCTACCACAGACACACAGATACTTTTAAGGTGTGTTTGTGGCGCAGTGCTGAACCCTGTAAAATGACCTCTGAAATTAAATGCACATGCAAATACACAAATGAAATGAGAGAGCATTGGTTTGGACTCTGGTATCTATTGTTCCTTTAGAGAGTGTTACTGTTGTGCATGTTAAAATGCAGAGCTCAAAGCTACTGTGTAAATGCCAAAGAATTATATGGGTTTTGCTGTGCATTATTGACTTTATAAACTCTCTTTGCTGTTCCTAGGTGGACTTTGGAAGAAAAGTTTTGCTCACTGGGATACAAACACAGGGAGCCAAGCAGTTTTTTAAGTCCTTGTACATCCAGAAGTATTTTCTTGTTTACAGCAAAGACAAACGGACATGGAGCACCTTCAAAGGAGACAGCTCACCAACAGGAAAGGTCTGTCTGTGCCATGGGGGTTGCAATAACCTAGGCAGCATGACTGAGTGATACAGTGAGTCTTGTTTAATGTTGAGAAAGAGTGGGAAAAATTATGGCCTTTAGAGCCTTAATAGTTACAGTCCCAAAGGGCATTTACCAAACTAATGAAATTCAGACTAGAAGACAAATTGTAAGGTGAGGAGTGACCTGGACTGGGTTTGGATTGGCCTTGTGACTTTTACTGTGTGGAGGCTGCCTTTCTCACAGGCATTTCTCACTACTATTATTTCCTAAGCCCATGGCAGCTTTTGTGAAGGAAGCAGGAAGCTGAACTAAAAATCAGGTCCTTACCTCCTTTGGGATTAGATTCTTCTTCTCATCCCTTCCTTTGATCTGTCCCAGCAGCTGAATGTTGAAGTGTCTGATTTGCCTGCAGAAGGCCTGTGTGGTGAGTGTGGTGGTGCACTGAAAGAGGTTCATCTTATGCCCAGCTGCTCCAGCCCTACATATTACAGCTCCCTTCAGTTTACACTGAGCTTTCTGTGGTACAACTCCCAAATTGAAAGCCTGTTGTCTTTTACCTCTCTTTTTGCCTCTTTGCTCATGTATTCTTACAGATTTACATTAGAAAGGTTACTTATTTAAACTGAGGCCTTCAGACACTTCCAAATATGCTAAGATGGGACCATGATGTATTTCAAGTGGCCCTGCAGCATAGGGTGTGCTATCACTGTGGATGGGGCTAAGGGCATGAAAAAGACTGTGTTTGTAACAGAGCAGGCTTTCAGCATCTGAGCTTGTGTTTGCATTAAATTAAGTGTGCCTGGGGTTTTTTCTTTTTTTTTTTTTCTTTTAAACAGATTTTTGATGGTAATTCCAATGCCTATGACATAAAGGAGAACATCATTGATCCCCCTATTATTGCTAGGTACATCAGACTCTACCCCATCGAGTCCTACAACAGGCCTACTCTTCGCATGGAGCTTCTGGGCTGTGAAGTAGATGGTAAGAATTGGTCAAGTGCTGATACTTTCATTCTGACCTAATTTTTTTACCTAATGTTTCAATATGAAATATTTTACCTAATACTTTAAATGAAGCTAAAACTGTGGGTCTTCTCCATTCCAACATTTAAGTTGCTTTCGCTGTGGCTGCTTGGGTGTACTGGAGATGACAAGGTGCTCCTCTCAACAGGCTGCTCTTTGCCACTTGGAATGGAGAGTGGAGAGATCAAGAATACCCAGATAACTGCCTCATCTGCCAAGACATCCTGGTTCAACACATGGGACGCTTCACTTGCTCGTCTCAATCTGAATGGGAAGATGAATGCCTGGAGAGCCAAGGTAACAAGACAAAAACATGGAAGGCAGTAGGGACAGCTGGTTAAAAAAATTCATGCTGCCTTTGGGGTCATGGTGCTTCCTGCATGCTCTGTCCAGTGCATGGCAGTGAGTGTGTCCAGTGCATGACCCAGAGAGTGATAGGGTCACTTTACAACCATCCTTTGGGAAGAGCACCACTCAACTCTTAGCAAAAAACTTGTTGAGCTTCTGGCAATAGCAGTGAAATATTTTGCCAGATGGATGGTCTCCTCTGGGCCACAGTCTGCAGAACTTCCCTGTGGGAATAGCCTGTTTAATTTCAAGAGACAAGTGCAACTTGAATATTTGTCTCAAAGGGGTTAAAGAAACCCATTCTGGGTTGACTTATAGGCACTGCAGCCTAGTGGATCTGGGGGTGGGTGACCTTCAGCAAGGCATGTGAGCTTCTGTGTCTTTGAAATAGAGCTGCATTTCTTCACAAAGCACCTTGAGATTTGCTGGAAGCTGCTCTTTTGTATAAGCATTTGGTATTAGTATTTATGTTTTAATACTGGAGGTAAATCCCTGGTATATTTCATTATGTATTGGAAATTAAAGTGTAAATCTTAAGACTACAAATGCACTACCTGCAGTGATGAAGTCAATTATTATATAGGTCACTAAGAAGGCTTGTGATTTGCCTCAACTTTACTCGTCTGGACTTCTTTGATACAGTTTTGATACAGTTTTGATACATTTTTAACTACCTGTAAACAAGATTTTTCACTTAAGCAAATACAGACATAGACATGTTTGCTAATACACAAACTTTTCTATCAATTGCAGTTAAACAACAACCAACAGTGGCTGCAAATTGATCTCCTCACCGTTAAGAAGATCACTGCCATTGCTACACAGGGGGTCACGTCCATGTCAGCTGAAAACTTTGTGAAAACCTATGTTCTTTTGTACAGCAACGATGGCTCTGATTGGAAATCCTACACAAGGGGTTCAAGCTCAGTGCCAGAGGTATCACTGTCAGCCAAGGCAATTGAATTGTTGTTTGGTTTTAGGTGCTAGACACAGTCAAGGCTCAGAGGCAGAATGCCCAGCCAAATTGATATTCTCACTGGACTGTAAAGTGCTAGGGAGCTGGGATTGCTACAGATTATATCACAGTATCCATCTGATTTTAGTGATCATAATTAATCATAAAAGGATTTTAATCATAATAAAAGGAATGGACGCTGTATCTGCAGAGAGTGCAGCCAACAATGTGATAAAAGGAGCTGACGCTGTTTGTGAAGGAGGACATTTAGTTTGAATGCACAAGGACATTTAATTTGAGTGAACAATGGATTCCCCAGGGCCTCTTTTAGGTTTTTTTATTTCTGCCCTGATTTTTTAAGTTAAATTAATGTTAGTGAGCAGTATTGCTGTAGCAGAGCTGGGGAACTTCAGGTACCCACAGAGCAGATGCAGTACTTTGTATTTTTTCCCATATTACCTTACACCAACCTAACCCACAAGGGCTAATAGCAGCAGTTAAATAAGGGAAGTTTGGGGGGTTGGTCCATTAGAAATTAGAATGCCAAATTTTCTGGTGTGGATGGAAACAGAAGCTGTTTAATCCATTCAAACTCAGCTATTGCTGGCTGCAGCATGACCTGGACTACTTTTAACTCAGCACGTTAGGAAGAGACTTGTAGTCTTGTTTAAAACCAGAAATGAGCTAGTCCATCTGCCCTGGGTGTGACTAGTACAACGGCTTGGAACTGTTGTAAAAAGAAAATGTAGGGTTTTCTCAAGTGCCACCTTTTAACTAATTGTGTTTGTTTGCAGGTTTTCTTTGGCAATGTAAACAGCAATGGGCAAGTCAAGAATTTTTTTGACCCTCCCATCCTGTCCAGGTTCATCCGCATTGTTCCAAAAACATGGTACCGTGGGATTGCCCTTCGGGTAGAACTCTATGGCTGTGATTTTGGTGGGGGTCTGGCTGTGAAAAGGACTGACAAGTCTGGGAGCTCTTAACCTGCTAGCAGTCGTCATGCAGAACAACCCTTTGTTAAGAAACCCTTAAAACAGTCATGCTTAGTAGTTCGGATATTTGTCAAAGGAATATAATGTTTTACCAGCAGGATTGAGAGATTTCTTTCTGCAGATGTTTCATTCCTACAAATACAGACTTCAGAAAACAGCTTCTTTTCTCTGGGAAGAACTAATAGTCCCTTCTGAATAGTATTATCACTTCTTCGTTATAACCAGTGCTCTTGTCTTACTTTTACTTAAAATTAAGTCCTAAATCACTAAGGATGGAGACTCTGGCCTTGATCCTGAGCCATGACTGTCTTGATTTTGTAATGCTTTTGCAGCACAGATGAGGAATAGAAAGCCATAGCAGGTGGATGTTCTTCATACATAAGGCTGAGAGGGAAAACCAGTGCTGATCTGGAGCTGTGGTGCTGCCTTCCAGCAGTGCCTTGGTGAGAAATGATTGTAGGGGTGGCCTCTCCTCCATGTCTTTCACCTGCACTGTGGCAAAGGCAGGACATGTCTCAGCACTGAGGTATGTGCAACCCCTTCTCAGAGAAGGTGTGTTGGCATTGTTGGTTTGGTTCTTGCATACCCAGCACACCTGAATGCTGTGGATTTCACATAATTCATCTTCAATGCCCTGGCAAGGAAAAAGGGGATCAGCAGTGCCTTTCCATCCCAGAAATGAGAAGGGAAGTGATTTAACCTTGCAGGTCATGGAACAGCAATGGGAGAACCAAAACGAGAATTCAGAACTCCTGATGCTCAGTCCCATAAATGCTTTCAAAATGTTGGGACAGGGAGCTCCCTTGGTGAGGAAAGCTTTGGGAACTGCAGCTGTTCAGTGGCAGTACAGCCTGGGGGTGGCAGAGGAGGTTTGGATAAAACTGGGTAACAGAAACATCTGCATCTTCTCTCACAGTGAAGAATTTAACAGTGTTTTCACTTACAGAAATACTCTCGTGCATAGATTTTACATGGATTTTTCCCAGGATGACTGCATCTGAAAATAGATACACAGTCCACGAACTCATTATTCCAGCAGAATTTTAGCTAAGCTTTCAGGAGAGTTCTGGGCTTCTATCCTGTAAATTGTTTATTTGCAGCACTTCAAACACACTAGGTACCATTCAGCAGACTGGATTTTTAAAGTAGTTTGTCTTTGAATCTTGGATGGTGTTAGCCAGTTTTATTTCAGTAGTTTTTCATTTCTTTCACTTACAGAACATGCATTTTAAAGAGAAGGTATAGAACAGGAGTGAAAAAAGTGTAAAAACTAAACAAATATTTTCTTCTTTTTTTTTTACTATGTCACAAAGTTGTAATTTTCCACTGGAAAATAAAGTTAATATTGTAGAATGAAAGGCGTCAACATTTTATTTTGTACATTTGCCTCTACAGTAGTAGCTCTGGTAATAGTGAAATTGTGCAACAGGAAAGTAAAATTTTCAGTGCCAATTAGAATTAATTTCAAATGGTGAAACAGTATGAATAATTGCTTCATCTTTAAAGGTCAGTTTCTTAGTATTTTGTAATGGTGCTTAATTTGTTTTTGTTTGACACCGCCATGAAATTGCAACACAAGCCATATTCAGTAAAAGAAGAAGAAAGAAATGTAAACTTTGGAATGATGACCCTGGAAAACAGTCAATAAATGCTTGCTAACTTCAACAGAACCAGGTTTTTATATAACTGTGAAATCATTTATTTTTTGGAAGGTGGTGATCTTTAATGGTCTAAATAAGTAATTCGTTCTTTATATCTAGATAGATATAGATACATAGATATATAGATTAGATATAGATATAGATACACACACATAATTCTACATAAAGTTACATAAATGCAAAACTGATTGCAGGAACATGACTCAGTACATCTGCATCAATTTTACAAGCTGCAGATTCTGCTTCTACTTACTAATGAACAGTACTTAGGGTAGGTGGGGGCAGCTGTCCTGCTTGCATTTCTTCCCCAGCCCCTTGTCCTTGCTCAGCCTACTCACTGACAGGGCAGAGAGGTAAAAATCAAAGGCCTTGACACCGTGCAAACGCTCTTAAGTGCCACCTAAAACACCCCTGTGTTGTTAACACTGCCCTCATCTCAAATCTAAGCCACAGCATTCTCTGGGCAGCTGTGATGGGTATTAACCCTATTCCACTGGTGTTGCAGCCTGCCCAGTAGAGCAGGGACATCTGGGACCTGTGCCAGCCCAGACATGTGGCCATTGCTGGTAACAAAATGTTCCCTTGCACAGCAGAGTAAGTGCTATAATAAACAGCAAAAGTCCAAACCAGTCACTAATGTGCCAGACTCTAATATACAGTAAAGCAAAATGAATGAACCTCTACCCATTACAGCTATAAATTCTAGCACACTCTGGTCAGGGGTGTTATCTCAAAATCCTCCTGCCCCACACTGGACACCAAAAAGGACTGCAGTAGGTTGGCCCCAGCTGGCAGCTTAGTCCTCACTCAGTCACTTGATGGCTTTCTCCTGGCAGGCTGGGGAGAGGATTGGAAGGGCAAAAGAAAGGAAACTTGTGGGTTGAAATAAAGGCAGTTTAATAAGCAAATCAAAGCTCCACAGGCAAGCAAAGCAAAATAAGAATTTCATTTGATACTTCTCATCAACAGGCAGGTGTTCAGCTGCTTTCCAGATAAGCAGGGCCTCAACACACCTGACTGTTGCTTGGGAAGACAAACACCATAACTCTGAACATTCCCCTTTAGTCCTTCTCCTTTTCCCTGCATTTCTTGCTGAGCACAATGTCACACAGTCTGGGATATTACATCCCCTGGCTCAGCTGTGTCCTCTCCCAGCCTCTTGTGCAGCCCCAGCCCCCTCACTGGTAGGGCAGGGTGGGGAAAAGAAAAGGCCTTGGTGCTGAGCAAACACTGCTGGTACCAGCTAAAACAACGTGTGTTATCAGTGCTAGTTTAGTCAAAAAACCAAAGCACAGCACTGTACAGGCTGCTGTGAAGAAAATTAACTCTATCCTAGCTGGACCACATACACAAAGTATTTTAATTTTATTAAACAGCATCTTAGATTGAATTTGCCTAAATTTTGAAAATCTGTAGTTAAAACAGTCAGTCCTGAACAGCCTTTTACACACTGTGGAATGAACCTTTGTGTATGTTGAGATTATTTGCAAAATACACAAGAAGAGCAAGAGTTTCTACAGTTTTCTCAGAGAACTAAAGATGTATGTGACAGCATGAAGGTTAGCAAACATGAGCTCTTTTGGACTGAGGGAAAAATGTAATGCTGAAGTTCAGAGTAATACAGCAAATAATTTCTCCACGAATCTGGATGGATGCCTTCACACTGGCCTTTTGAGCCAAAGGTCCAAAGTTAACTGCTTTTAGCCACAAACAGCATCATAGTGGAGTTGCTGCCCTCTAATGCTCATTCCAGCTTCCAAGAGGCTGCAGGGTGTGCAAAGCTGACTATCTGGAGATGACAATAACACATGGGTGGCTGTGCTTGAAGCCTTGTGCTTTACTCAAAACCACCTTTACTTGGTGCAACCAAGCGTTTCCATTTTCCTGCCAGAGATGGTGGCTGTACTCCTTCACACAGACACTGAAAATGGTTGTGTCTGCACTTGGATTGGAAAGGACTTGGAGGTATGTGTGCAGACAGTTGAGCAGCTCTGAAATAGACAGCAGTACCACAGTAGTTTCTTCAGAGCCTGATGCAGTAGTCCAGTAGCCAGAGCGGTTTGTAGAGAGTGCCCTGTACAGTCTAAAGATGCAGGTGGATGGGTACAGACACCTCTGTGTTTTAGAGGAGATGTAACCTCCATTTCTGCCAGTTTTTTCTGCTGGTTGTTCTGGATGTAACAACTGCACTGCAGGCATACCTGCACTGAAACTGGCCCAGCTCACCTTCACCAGGATTCCCAGGAGTCTGCAACCACTGGATGGTTCCCTCCACACCGCTGGCATAGCAAAGCATGGTGGAGACATAAAGCTGCATATTATCCATGGGTTAGAGCCAATGGAGATCCTGTTTCTGCATCCACTCAGAAACCTGAACTGTACATTAGCACAGATGCAAAGGTGAATCTGGGCTTTGGGCCTCTTATATTAGAGACGGCCATGAGGGTGCATGGCAAGAGTATGTCTGAATGAAGTGCATACTTGACTTCTGCAGAAAAAAGCATCAAGTGGTCAGGACTCCAGACAAATAACCAATCTTCTGAGCATCCTCCAGCTGCCCCTGAAAGGCCATCAGTACTGGTGGGTTGATCATAATTTTAGGATGGTGCTAAGGGACAAAAGGAGGGCTTGCAACTTCACAAGCACACTCATGAGGTGTCTTTCATGACAGGAGAAAATTTTTTTGGCACATACCTGAGAGAGGAAGATAAAGGTTCTGCCCATGCCTGTGTATGTGCTAGGGAAGGTTGTTTATCAATGTTACTATGAAGCAGCACAGAAATGAGATGCAGCACTGTCCTACATGGACCAACAGCTGTTTAATATGAGTCAGTTACTTCAGTTAATCAGTGTAAAATATTCCTCTTCTTGCTGTGTTTATTCATGCTAGCTCTGCATCATAACCAGTTTATCCACCTGCACTTTCCTATCATTACTGTGCCCCATTCTCCATTTGTTTGTCACACCCAGTGCTTGAATCACGCTTTAATTACAATCTCCACCAGGTAGGGACTCCATTTTCTTGAATGTTTGTACAGCACTCTCCAAAACAGACCATGGTATCATTCTCAGGGTTCCTTGGCACATCTGTAGCACCATTCCTAGTGGGAGCAATTCTGTGTTAAGCCCACTGTGACCTACATGCACCAAGCACCAAGTAATTCAGACCAACCTATTTGCTTCTTCATTTAATAAAAGTACATGATATGTTTCTTCTAAGTGCTTGTTTTTCTTTGTAACATCATTATTGTACTCTCTTTTAGCACTTCCCATGCAAATTTTTCCACTGTTTGTAGCAGACTTAAATGAGTTTTCCTTGTTTTTCCTCATACAGCTGACTGCAAAATATTCTAAACTGTTAGATCCTTAATGGAAATGTATAGTGCTGTACAACATGACCCATCTTAGCTCAGGAGTTATGATGATATCCTGTGGCAAGTAATTCCTCAAATTCAGCCATGAATGTCTCACCTCTAGCAGCTCTCTGCTTCAGTGTGCATTGGACACAATGCAGAGCCTGCTGTGCTGTATGGGGCAGAAAGGAACTTCTCTGCCACAGGCTTTTGGTAGTAACCTGTGCCCTAATGACTCCTATATTTTGGAGAGATGGCTGTTTGTCCTTATGCTTTTGCATAAGGAAGGTCTTGGAAGCTTGGATTTTAGACTGGGCTCTGTATCAGCTTTGTTCCAGTGAACTACAATGCTGCATTCCCCCCCCCCCCCCATGCACAGGGGTTTTAAATTGACCCCTTATGGCTGCATATTTATGAGTTTCCTGTTGAAAGCCTCCAGATTATCAAAGGATCAACTAGGGGTTGAAATGAAGACACAGGCCTTCAAGGTTATATCCAGTCTATTGTTCTAACAGATAGCAATCATCTATAGGCCTTGATCTTAACTAATTATCCTGCATTTCAGAAATAATTTGGACTTTTTTTGTCCTTGCTAATTCTGTGTCATTCCAACATAGATACTAGTTAATGGAGGCTACTTCCCCAGATTAGTCACAATGGCCGAAATAATAAAGAAAGTGGTTGCTGCTGTTTGTCACATTTCTGCCTTTGTTCCTTCCATGCTCAGCAAAAGACAAATCTGTTTTATTCTCTCCTTATGGATACTTTCTGAAATATTTGTACCATCTTAGTGCTCTCACATACTGGGGAAGCATTCTGAACAACAGCTTCACAAGAGTGCAGTTTTAAAAGTTTTTAATTTACAGAAGATTTTCTCCAAACAACTTGACAAGACTTTGGGAGAACTTTTCATGCACGTATATTTTATTAATTCCTCCACAATACACTGCAGGCCAGAAGTTGAAAGAAGAAGGAAATAGGTAAGATTAAGGGAAGTGTGAGAAACCCTACTTTTCACAGCTTATGTCTTCCATTTTAGGAAAAAAAATATTGGAAGCATTGAGGGTTTTACTATCAAACATGTTTAACCTTTCTTTACTTTTTCTAGTAGAGTAGGGAGATGGAAAGAAAAAATGTGGAGGAAGGCTAAGAAAGAAAAAATAGAAATAAAAAAAATCAGGGAATAAATTTTTTATTGTTCCCAAAGGCTGAAAATATTGCATGAAAACAAGGTGAGTTCTTTTGAGAACAAAACTGAAACCCTGAGAAAACATGGAGTACTTAAATCCAAATTCTGCAGATTTTTTTTCTGTTCCAGTTTTTGGAGGAGAAATCTAGGTTTCCTGCCTGTGTATTTTTTCTTAAGGGAAAGGGCTGAACGGATGTAACTCGTTCTAATCCGCTGGAAACGGCAGCTGAGCTCCAGTGGCACAACTCTAAGGACTGTTGTTTTGGAAAAGACCAAGGCCGCCCGTCAGGTCCTGTGAGCAGCCTGGAAGTTGTGGGAACTGTTGCCTCCAGGTAGGGCATACCAAGAACTCCAAGGTTTTGTTCTTTTCTCCCGCCCTTGCTCGGCACTAAGCGATGGCCTCGATTGGTCACAATGTGCACAACACCTCGCTAACAGCCCTTGTCCCTTTGTCACCTGCTCCTGGGCCACATACCAGCGGGACAGAGGCGCTGCTACGTGAGACGGAGCCCATGGCAACGCGTTTATCAGTCTTTGTTTCAGCTCATTTCACTCTAACCAGGCTATTTGAAAAGATCAGCCGTTCCTTGCCTGTGGCTGAAACGGACGGCAATATTAACAGGAACGGATTCTTTGTATGTAGAATTTTGGTTCAAGCTCAAGGGTAGTGAAATGGCAATATCATTATTTTTTTATAAATAAAACCTTACAGGTTTTCTACAGAAGAGAACGTGGAGAAGAATAGAAAGGAAAGTTTGCTATACCCAGAAGATAGCCAGAAACCAGCAAACCACTGATGCCAGATGATCAAGAACAAAATATTTAGCTGTGTTTCACAGACAGTTGAATAATCTTATGGCCCAAATCCTCCTTGTAGCTATGTTTACAAAGGTATGATAACGGTAGTAACAGCAATAAAATAGTAATAAATATGTAACAGTAATAGACAGTAGTAAAATCCTGCACTGCAAGGAATTTTTTCTGGGGCTGAGAAGAGCTTGTCCTTTCCCACCCAACTCTGTATATCCAGATGTCTAGGAGGCAGGATATACAATTGCACAGGTGGGAGGCCTGACACCTGGTGTGAATTCTCTCTGGCATCAGCCAGTTTGGAAAACAAACTGTAGGTATAAAGTAGGAAGCCCTGGGAGTGGTAGCAATGTTGTGGGAGTGCAATGCAAGGGAGTGGAGCAAAGGGAAAAGTAAATCAAGTAGATAGAAAGGAATTGATTGAAAAGAAAAACAGCAAATAATTCAGAGGATTGGCAAAGTTCTAGGAACAATTTTGCTGGGCAAAACTTTAGATAATGACTTCAAATGTAATAGTTTTATTTTCCCCGCTTGTCTAATACTTCTTCTGGATGGACAACAATGTGCTGCTTTATTAAACCACTGAAGTGATTCAACATCTTATCTCGCGAAAGG
>JANPWX010000073.1:3672586-3704455 GCA_024734555.1 Trochalopteron elliotii
CCGTGCGTGGTGCTGGGCGCTGCCCACGGCGCTGCTCTGCGCCTACGGCTTCTTCTGCAGCGTGCGGCCGTCGGAGCCCTTCCTCACCCGGTACCTGCTGGGGCCGCACAAGAACCTCTCCGAGACCCAGGTACCGCTGTCCCCGGTGCCTTTCTCTCCCCACCCCTCCCCCGTGGGATGTGTGTCTGTCTCCGTTCCTGTGTGTCTGGGCTTTTTTTGCAGTACGTGAGTACTGGAGGTCACCGCCGTCTTTTCCCTCCCGCAGGTGTTCAACGAGATTTACCCGGTGTGGACTTACTCCTACCTGGCGCTGCTCTTCCCCGTGTTCCTGGCCACGGACTACCTGCGGTACAAGCCTGTGGTCTTGCTGCAGGGCCTGAGCCTCATCGTCACCTGGTTCATGCTGCTGTACGCCCAGGGGCTGCGGGCCATCCAGTTCCTCGAGTTCTTTTACGGGATGGGGACTGCCACCGACATCGCCTATTATTCCTACATCTACAGCGTCGTCGATATCAACCTGTACCAGAAGGTCACCAGCTACTGCCGAAGTGCCACCCTGGTGGGCTACACGGTGGGCTCGGTGTCTGGGCAGGTCCTTGTGTCAGTGGCGGGATGGTCCCTCTTCAGCCTGAACGTTATCTCCTTAACCAGCATATCCGTCGCCTTTGGCACGGCGTGGTTCCTGCCTATGCCACAGAAAAGCCTTTTCTTTCACCACCTCTCAAGTCAGCGGCTTAGTTGTGAAATGAAGGTCATGGACTGTAAAAATGGAGCAGCTGTCCAAGATCATCCCGATGTGCAGAGGGCACCTGGCTGGGAGGATGAGACAAAAGTTCCCTTAAACGGGGAGGGTCATTCAGCAGAGAAACAGGTGAGTTGTGCCCTGAGTTTACATGAGCAGAAGATTCCATACTGATGTGGTTGTCACACATGCAAATATGTATGTAGCAGTAGAGATGTAATATCTAACAGCAAAAAAGTATCCCTTTACTTATCCCACTTCTTCATTTATGGCATTATTACTGGCATCCTTTTGCTGTTTGAGCATAGTAGGCTGCTCCTTAGTTTTTATGAAATTGCTCTTCGTGTCTCACAAGGCTGCAGTTTGAGTGCTCTGGGCATCAGATTGCCATCCAATGGTACAAAGCAAGGGACATCTCTGGGACACTAAACACTGAGCATATGTCTAAACTCTGTGTGTGCTTCTGGATGCACCCAGTGACTTGCAGAAAAAAGGCAATTATTGTTGCACTCACATTTTGACATTTTTATTCCAACTGTTGTGCAAGTTAGGTTGTAATATGCTGTGTAATAATTGGGATTTATCGTATGATCCTGGCAGGAAACTGGTCTAGGATTGAAACTGCATTTGTTCTTGAGGGCACTTGGAAGCAGACATTGATTAGTTATAGAGGGGCAGAATGTGGATAAATTGTAGGAAGCACATCAGCATAATATCAGCTTAATGCAGCCCCTGAGAACGCCAAGGTAGTGCCCTGACTTGTGGCTTTTGTGGGCTGCATAGCTTGGAAAAGTTACTTGTGTGGAAACAAGTGCAGGGAGCCTTGCTTGGTGCAGGGATGTGCTGGGTCCCACTGTGGGTGAGCAGCCTCCAGTTCTGAGGCCCAGTGTGAGTGTGTAGCTGCCTGCTGGGCTGGCCACACTGCTCCAGGGAATGAAAATGTGGACATTCCTGGCAGGGAGACTGCAGGCCCTGGGGAGAGGCCAGCCTTGCTCCTCAGTCAGAAGGAGCTGGTTCTGAGGACAAGCCAGAAGGTGAGTGCAGTGGCTGGATTAGTCAGCAGTGGGTATTTCTTAGCAAGTAAGCCACAGGTAGCTGGTTTGGGGGAGGCAGCATCCAGGGCTGCTTTCTGCTTCCCCAGCTACAGCTGGGAATTAAAGGTATTAACATTCCAGGGACTTAATCCTGCCCCATCCAGCACGATCTTGTGTGAGCAAGGATATTTTTACCCGAGTTATGCTTGTGGGTTGAAGGTTATTTGTTAAGAGAAATTCTGTGCCATAAACATAAAATTTATCCGTCCCTTTTGTTTACCTTACTCCTCTCCTGTGAGAGTACATGTAGTACCCAAGTAGTGGAGTAGAAAAGGAGCAAGTACACCTGCCTAACTCCCCAGAGGTCACTTACACCAGGTGCTGAAGGCTGAGAAGCACTAGAGTGTGATGATTGTCCTTCTTACTGAGGTAACAGTGACCGTATTTCACAAACATGGATGGCTGTAGCAATAGTTGTACTGAAGAGGCACTGCCAGGGCAGGGCAGGGCAGGTGGGCCTTTTTCTGCCTTATCAGACACGTGCTCGGGGCTGAGCAGCCAAATCAGTTTTGCCATTGTGTGGGACCGTTCCCTTTTCCTGTGCCTAAACTTGAGCTTCATGTGGAATCATCTGTGTGGGAGTTATGTGCTAAAGTCACATTGGCACAAGCTCACCTCTACCCAAATTGCTCTGTTGTTTTTTGGGGGGAATGGTCTCCATGTGCAGAGCAAGAGTTACACCGTTGGCAAAGCACCGGTGGGACTGTGTGGTGTTTAATAAAGATGCTTGGTAATCAGTGACAGTTGAAGGGGTGGAGGAAAGGAAGCTCAGGATAGGTTTCAGGCTGTGGTCTTTTGGGGTTGTAGGAGAAGCTTTTTGAAATGAATTTTATTGCTCGTGGAAAATAGTCTTACCCAGGCACACACTGCATGATTCCCCCAGGGAAAAGGCATAATGCCAAGAGCTCAAAGTTGCTGCTGCTGTCTGGAAACCGCTCTGAAATTGGACGTGTGACAGCACAATGTGCCATAGCTCAGTCCCGTGATGGTGCTGTGTGTTTCCCTGCAGGGAATCCAAGTTCACAGGGGCCTGACGTGCTGGGTGGGCCCTGGGGCTCTGCCCAGTCTCGCATGAAGTAACTGCTCCTCCTACTCAGCCTAGGAGGGTCCTGCCCTACAGAGTCTACACTATGTCTGTACATGTGTGCATGCAGCAAGTGTAACCAGGAGCTTTTGTCTGCAAAGTAAAGACGTGCTCTTTTCCTCTTCCTCATAAAGAACAGGACTGTAACAGCCTGTATGTAAAAAGCAATTTTGATTGTTATCATCCCCTGTTGCTAGAATTGATCTATTTCCAATTATTTTTAAGGGTCTGACCCCTTTCATGCTCTTTCTAGTAAGATTTGGAGTGGAAAGCTTCATTTTTTATCTCGTGCCATTTGTCAGGGCACTTGTATGTGCAGGAGCTGCCATTTGCAACAGCAGCATCTAGTAGAAGTAGCTTCTGTGTCCATTTAGTTCTCCAAGTGTCATCTCTCACCTTCTTGAAGCCTTGGTGAGCTTCAACAGGGGCAGAGTGTGTGGTAATGAGATTGCTTCTTTGAGTATTTATAAACTCCCAAGCCTGTTCTAAAGAAAATCAACTTAGTGGGGGACAGATATCGTTCTCTACGCTACAAAATTTGGTTGTATTTGAATCAGGACTTAAAAGTGATACTTTTTGCCTTTATGACAGCTGGCTTCTGATCCTGTCTTGTCAAAGTGGATATTGTGTCCTGTTCTCCAGTATTTCTTCTCTGATACCCTTCAGTTGCTCACATAACATGGGGCAGTCCCTGCTCTCTGCTGGGGAGAGCCAGAGATTGGGGGTGTGCTTGGACTGAACCCTTCTTCTGCATGTAAGGATAAGGCCCTGTTTGGCACAGAGACTGTGGGATGGGAAAGCTTTTTATTCATTATTCTGTGAGGGTTTCTGTCTAAGACTGGGATTGTCACTCACCAGTGATCAGACCACCTGAAAGGGGCAGTTTTGTGGAGCAGTGTGAATTATTCATGAACAAAGACTTAACGTTTCTCTCCCCTTCCTCCTCCACTCTGTGCAGAAGCAGAAAGTGGACATTGTAAAGGTGCTCAAAGATCTCTGGCGGGACTTCCTGCAGTGCTACTCCTCCAGGACCATGCTCTGCTGGTCTGTGTGGTGGGCACTGTCCACCTGTGGCTACTTCCAGGTCATCAACTACGCTCAGGGCCTGTGGGAGATGGTGTTGCCTTCTCCCAGCACAGACATCTACAATGGTGCTGTGGAGGCAGCCTCGACGCTCCTGGGTAAGCTTCTGGCTTAGCTGCTGCTCTGCTGTTAGAAATGTCTTGTTTCCCTCAAGGTCTCTAAAGCATGATTTGGAAGTGCCATGCATTCCCCCAGGCATTCAGGAGAGGCATTTGGGGTGAGTCTTCCCTGACATACACAGGTAGGGTGCTCAGCGTGAGTTAGTTGCTGAAGCAGCCCTGATTTAGTACGTAGGTGTTTAGAGGAACCTCCCAAGCCAATCTTCATTCTGAAATTCTTGGCAGAAGGCTCCAGGCATGTGGCTGAGTGTGTGTTCTTGGCTGTCACCATCACAGTGGGGTTATGTTTGTTTTAGCCACTCAGAGTCAGACATGGGGTCCTGTCAGTTTGGTTTTCCTCCAGGAGCCTGTGAAGGTTTCCTGTACACACACAGCATGCAGTGAGCCATGGTTAGTCATTTCAGCACTGTTAGGAGCTGAAGCTATTAAGATGAAAGAAGTTGGTTGACTTGAAAGGGACAGGTAGGTCAGTCAACACAAGCATTTGTTTGTGAAGTTGTTTAATACTGTTTCATTACCAGAACTAGGACAATACCTTTTTAAAATAGCTAACATGCCCTTACAGAGGTTTTCTGGATGTAGCTGCAGCATGCCCCTTCTCCTTGATGGAGTCATTGTTCCATCATCTGCTGTGGACACGACCAACTTGGGGGCAAAAGAAACCAAGGTACACAAACAAATTATTAGTGCTTCCTTGGGCGTGCTCAGCCCCTTCTTGAAGTTCAGTAGGAAGCAGTGGCTGGTTTATAGTTCTAAAAGCTGGTCCAAAACCCATTGTTAGTTGGATTTGAAACTGTTGGCAACTTGATGACTTTGTCTATTCAGTCCTTGGTGTTCTAAATCTGTCCTTAAATAACTTGCTGTCATGCACTCTTTCTCCACTCTAGCATGAGCCTGTGGCTCTTACTTCTTGTTTGGATTGTCTTTCTCTACCATCCTACCTTTGTCCCAGAAGGAGAAGAATTGGTGTCAAGGAAAAAAAGACCCATAATGTGGCCTAACAGCAGCACAATTTAAAAAATAAAAAAAGGTGGGGGGAAGGGTATTCTTCAAACCTTATCATGAACATCATTGATAACAAGGTCATTTTTAAAAAAGTCTGTGAACAATGGACCTAAACACTTGTCAGACTGAAGTTTTTATTTTCCCATTTGGATTTTTTTTCTCAAGTATCATATTTATAAATAGTTGAATCATTTTGAGTGATGTTTTCAGGCAAATTAACCTGAACTGCTCAAAAGACAGAGTCCTTCCTGTTGATAGAGATTAATTGCTTGAAAGAAGCAAAGTTTAATGAATTAATAGTCACAGCTCAAAGTTTGAAGTCCTAACACCTGTTAAGAATGAGCATGTGATGACCTGACTTCCTAGGTGCTAGTGCAAATGCTCTAACTTCTGATTTCCGGTTTGAATTTATTAATGAGCTGTTTATTTATCTCTGATGTCATGCCAAGGTTGTATTTTAACACAAAATTTTTGCTCTGGGCCAGACAAGCCAGGTTTTTCTAGTTGTTCTTTGGTAAAATTGAGCTCTTTGTTCTCTTTGTTATTAGCCCATCTTTGCACCAAACCTGGTTTGAGTTACATTCTTTTTGAAGGTGGATAATCAGAATTGCACTCAACTTTATTCAGTGAAGCCTCAGACTTACAGAGGAACAGGCTGTTCACTTTTTTCACTGTATTAGAAATACCTCTCCTGCTGCATCCCAGATCTGTTTTGCCATTTTCATTGTTCTTAGTCATTCTGTGCAGTTAGGAGGAACGTTTGGCAACCTTTGCATAAGGTGCTGTTCCCATCCCTGCCCTGCAGAAGGGTTTAAGTTGGCATGGTGACTCATGTAGCTGTCAGCTCCCTGTCCTGGGAAAGAGAAATAGTATTCCTTCCAGGGAGAGCAGCTGACTGCTAGGTTGCATCCTTGCACCTTCTTTGGAATGTGGCAATCCTTTATCAGGTTGGGTTGTGAAACTACTGGATCAGCTGAATGTATCTCATTGAAGGAGAGAGACTGAATATCTTAATTAGGTGATACAACCTTGGCACACAGGGACAGTACAGTTTCGTGAATTGCCGTGAGATCCTCATGTCTCTTCCCAAATTTCAGAATTGCTGAGACAGTAGGAAGAATGCTCTAGGCCTTAGCTTCTTTTTGCATCTCGGAGTTTTGCTACTGGGGGAGTCAGACTTTCAAAGAACAAGATGTTAGTCAGCTCATGTCACAGTAGGCACCAAGAAGACTTTAGTGGGGGAAAATAAATCCTTTCCCTTGGCATAGTGCCCTTCCTCACCAATCTGCAAGATTGATGGAAAATCTGACAGGATTGCAGGCTTGTGCAAACTGGTGGTACATAAGGAGTCTTGGTGTGCTTGAAGGTTTTCTAAGACAGCACACCAGCTAAGGGCTACAAAGGGCTTAGATATTGCACTGTAGCACTTCTGTGCAGCGGTCTACTGCTGAACACAATCCTGTTTTTCAGAGATGTCCTGTAAAACTCCCTTTATCAGTATGCTGTTTGTCTGGTTTGCTGTGTACAGCCATTATACTGTTGGTTGCTATTTGGCTTGTTTGCAGAACAAGGCTTACTTGGAATGGGAATTTTCTATTAATGTAATATGTATTTAGGCTTCTCAGTAGGTGCAGCTGTGATAGTGCATGAAACACACCTTGTCTGCTCATTGAATTGCACAAAATACCATGTGTTTTCCCATCCTATGATTTGCCTTGTATCCCCATCCTCCCCTCATAAAATCCAGACAGAGTTACAAACATGTCTGGGTTGTAAAGGATTGTTCTTGCACGATCAATAGTGCACGATTATAGCACGTGATTATGCTGCATCCCAGGAGATGTGGATTTGGACTCCTCATCTTACTCTTACAGCCCAGTGTGGAGATGACAGTAAATGTAGGTTTTTCTGCTTCCTGGGAGAGAGCTCTAACACCTGTGCATTAAAGTGAGTAGTGTCTTTCTCCCTCCTACCCTCTGCTAAAGCAACACTAAATAATTAGTGAGTGCTTTTGAGAACCAGGGTTTGCATTTCTCAACAGAAATTGCCCAATTGTTGACAGCACTGCCACAGGCAAGTGCAGAGGACTGAGTGGCAGTGGTCTGAGCCTGGGGCTGTCGTGCTTCTGGAGCCAGAGAGGAGACTTTAGAGGCAGTCAGCAATGACCTACGTATTTTTTTTTTCCTGTTTCTGTGAAAGTAAATGGGAGTTTACAGCAGGGTTCCAGGTGAGGCAGGGGTCAGGAAGGAGAGCTGCTGATGTGTTCCCATTTGTGTCCTCCACTTCATTCATTGGCTGTTAGGGGCCGTAGAGCTCCCAGTGCACCATTTCCAAATTACTCCAGCTGTAGTTACTAAGATTTATGCTTTCTTTCCCCTCACAGGAGCTGTTGCAGTTGTCATTGTGGGTCACATAAAAACATCCTGGGCAATGTGGGGTGAAGTGGCACTTGCCCTGTTCTCCTTTCTTATTGCTGCTGCTGTGTATGTCATGGACACTGTTCGTAACATCTGGGTGTGCTATGCATCCTATGTCATCTTCAGAATTATCTACATGATGCTAATCACAATAGCAACGTGAGTATCTCTGTAATGTAAACTGCTCTCAGGGTTACAGCTGGTCTGAAAGCATTTCCTACGTAACAAGAATCTGTTGCAAGGTTTTGTGTTGTGGTTCGGGTTGGAAACTGAGGCATGGAGATATATTTAGCTGGCAGTGTGCCCAAGCTTAAAAGTCTTGTGACACTGAAGTGACTACTTCTAAATATTAGATAGTGCTGATTGCTAGGGAGATGTTTTTCATAAACATGGCTGGAGTGAAGCGTTAACAGACGAGGAAAGGACAATGCTTTGCTTGGGTTGAAGCATCAACTTCCCCTAACCTGTAGGAAAACTACTTCCATGTTATTTACCACTTTGGGGATGAAAGCATAGCTGGTTTTGAACCACAAAATCACTCTAGGACAGCTCAAGCACAAGAAGAGGGATGATGCTGAAACTGGCAACTGCAGAGGGAGTTCTGGTTAGAAGGATGCAAAAGGTTATGGACCACACAGCAATAGACTGAAGCTTTGAGAGTGCCAGCAGCTCTCTGGGGTCAGAATGCATTGCATCTTCTCCATGTGACAAGACCCTTTACATCAGAGAGCAGGACTGCTTCAGTAACACTGAAACCCACAGAGCTCCCTATGTGGTGTGTAGAGTTGTTTGTTTGTTTTTAAAAAAGGGGTTGCATGTGTCTATGGGTCTCTTCTAGCTTCTGAGTTAGGCCATCATGATCTTATTTAGAAAAGAACACTATCTGTGCAAGGTAATTAAGCTGTGGAAAATACTAAACAGTCAATGTAACTCCTCAGGTTGCATAGTTGTTCTGTCCAGAAATGTTCCTGTCATTCATGAATTCCCCTGCTTTTTCCCTTATGTTTCTGGTTGTCCTTTTCTTTCCAGGTTCCAGATTGCCACAAATCTCAGTGTGGAGAGGTATGCCCTGGTGTTTGGGGTCAATACTTTCATTGCCTTAGCACTTCAGACTCTGCTCACTGTGATTGTTGTGGATGCCAGCGGGCTTGGCTTGGACATCTTCACCCAGGTATGATAGATGCTCTTACCTTTATTGATGGGAGGTGGGGAAGGGAGAAAGATAAACCAAGCTGTAAAGCTTCTCAGCTATCTGCTTCTGGGGCAAGGGTTTGACAGAGAAATAACCACTGAGTCCTGATATTTTAGAAGTGGAAGGGAACTCATTTATTTTATTAACATTCCTATAAATCTGGTAACTGCTTGGTTTAATCACTTTTTTTTTTTCTTTTCCTCTTCTCTGCAGTTCTTGATTTACGCCTCTTACTTTGCGGCCATCTCACTGGTGTTCTTGGTCAGTGGCATCTGCAGTATTGTGAGAACTTACACAAGACTAGAGCAGGTGCAAAGCAGATCTCCTGAAAGCCAGTAGTGCACCAAGCAAACACTCTTGGTGACTATGTATGAAGATGCAGGTCTGTTTTTAATCTCTGCCTTTTCTTCCCAAGGCAGTCACCTTAATGGTATATGATCCATATTTATACTATATTAGTAGCACATTTTAGAAGGTGAATGTATTAGCTCTTACGTAAGTAAGAACAAATATCTTCTTTCTAAAATGCCTTTTGTTCTTCTGTTGCATCTATGGGATGTGCAGCAAAGGACAGCAAGTTTTCTCAAAGAATGAGAACCTTGGGAGGTTTTAGTCTAACACTGTCCATCTGCAGGCAGTTTTGTGATTGTCTGGTCAACTGCTGCTCTCTGTCATGAGGTGCTGCTACAGGGCAGAAATGAGGGCACACTAACAGACCTCTCTGTGGAGAGCCCCAGGCCTGGCATAGAGGTGGCCTGAGGACTGTTCTCTGCAGTGTGGCTCACACTGAAGCTGCCCTGTGATGCTGGATGCTGTTTTGAGGACTGGTACACTTATGTTTCTGCATACGCACATGCTTCCTTGAGGAGCTTGTACTGTTTCTCCTGTTCCTCTCTATCATCCCTGCTGCCAGAGGTTTCCCTTAGCTGATCATGGTGCTTCCCCAAAAACATAACTGTGTCCTGGGACAATTTGTAGCACTGGTGGGTGGGCTATCAGCAGCACTACTTGTGCCGCAAAGGCCTGTGCCCAAGGGACTGTAACTGGAGAGGAAACTTGGAGTTGAAATAGGCAAAATGCTAATCCAAGGGACCCTTGGATAACTTTGCCTTTGTCCCTTGGGGTGCAGGTTCCTGTGATTACAGAAGTCATTGCCTTACAACCTGTGGGCTGGACTGTTTCAGGGGGTGGTGTATGTTAGTATAGCACTGAGAAGGAAGGTAATTCACAGGATTTTAAGCTACTCTTAGTGCCCTTAGAGAATTGTGACTGCAGTAATTAAATTGACACCTTCAATTATGGTAGTTAGCCGAATGGCTGCCTGAGGCTTTGGAAAACGATGATTTATGGTCTGTCATTTTTCCACTGTTATTTTAAAATGCCTTTATGCTTCTGATGGGTCTCTGTCTACTAGTTCTACCTCTTCTTTCCACATGAGCAGAACAATGAATGTTTAGAGTGGGCAGTTCTTTTGTTTTAAGCAATTTGGGACTTGCCTCAAATCTGTTTTTTAAAATAATTTATTTTTTCCAAATTACTTCAACACTAAGGAGGAGTTGCACAGAGTTGTTCTGGGCTTGGGCACTGGATACTCAGGCAGCATGACTAGCATGGCAACAAATGCCTATGGAGTGTGCCTGTTGCTGTGCAGGTTGTGGTGAGTTTAAGTGTACAGGAGAGCTGGCAAGGGAGAAGGTGCAATGCAGCCTTTCCCTCCGTGCCTTCTCTCTGTTTGTTAGAGCTCCTTTCTTCTTTCAGCTGAAGAAGCAGCTTTGGTTCATCATCTGCTTTTAGTGCCATGGAGATTTCACAGTATTGGGGTTGGGAAGGTGTTTTCCCCCTGGCTGGGACATTTCTCATCACTTTCTGTGAGCCTCAGCCTTTACCACACAAGGTGTGTGATTAGTGTGTTTGGCATGTGCTGCCTGGGATCCAGGGAGCCCTTCCAGGCCAGCTGCTTAGGGGAGCCCACTCCCCAAAGCTTTTTTTTTTCCTCAGGCTGCCTCCTGAAACAGCCCCCTAAAGAGGGGTTCAGCTGCACTAGCATTTACACATGTAAACTTAACTGCCTTATCCTGAAATGCAAACTTGAAGCCACCCATGTATATATTCCTTTCTCTACATTTTTTTGTTTTTAAACAAATAAAATCTGAAGCCGTGAATTGCTAGCTGATGAGCTGTCCTGGGACAGGGATAGTCTGTCCTTTGAGTTCCTTGGTCTGATGGCAGTTGGAGCAAGGCAGGGGTAGTGGGTGTACAGCACTCCTGTCAAGTGACCAAAAGGAGCAGCTCAATTTTAATGATACTTTTCATACAGACATCAAATCTTTGATGGGGAACAGGCCAGTTATTTTGAAAGCAAGTCACAAATTAACTAATGACTTACAGCAATATCAGTGATTTTTGTACCAAAGTAATGAAACTGTGGCAATTGCAATAGAAAGGCTGTGCTGTGTATGTCTTCAGGCCCACAATGTGTGGAAGCCACACCTGGATATCATTCAGGTTCTGAGCTGTGCTGTTGCTGTGGTGATGAGGTGACTATAGAGTCTGATTGGAGCTGTATGCAGTCAATGATGCCTATGAAAATCTGTAACCATGTGGACATTGTTGGTTTCTAATTAAACAGCTATTTTTGTTAAATAAAAATACTCTGAGATATCCTGTGTGGACAGTGGTTTTTTTTCTCTTTTGATACCCTGCTAATCCACAGCGCTGCTGCTGCAGGTTGTTCTGAGCATCTTTGTAACAAAGAGATAAACAATTTAGAACAAAACATGCAAAAAGAAGCAAGGCTTCAAGAAGCTGATAGTTGCTGACTGGCTTGTGTAGGTGGGTCTTGTATTGGGGATTCTTAACTGCTGAACAGTCCAGAAGCACCACTCTAATTCCATTGCAGACTGGTCTGGTGAGGGAGATCATCACTCACTGATGCAGGGTAGCTCCAGTCTCACTGGGGTAACAGTGAGGGAAAGCAGGTGTAGGTTTGCCATGCAGGGGACCTTTCTAGTTACATTGACCTAATTACAAAATTGAGGCCTTAAAGGAGAAATGCTGTAAGCTCCCGAGCTTGGCACACCCTACCTTAGAAGACTCTTCTGTGCTGTTTCTAGAAGACATGGCTTGTACTTCATAGTACAGGCAAGGCTGGAGGGCACAGTGGTTTGTGTGGGTAGTTGCCCAACAAGCCCTCTGCACAACACCAGAAACAAGAGAAAAGGGGTGTTCTGGGGAGGAAGAGGGGAGGGGAGGCTTTCTTACACATGCATCCTTCAGAGCTTTATTGCTGAGTTTTATTACTGAAGGACAGGCTGTTGGCATGTCTGATTTTCATTCATATGCCTTCCCTGAGTGAATACAGGAGTCAGCTGTGGAGGGATGAGTTTCCTCACAGTGTGGGGAATTAAAATCTCTGCTTGCATATGTCAGGAATATAAGTAGTAGGTCATACAGGTATAGCATTACCCTTAAGGTGGATTCAAGTGTTTCTCATCTGGTGCTGGTGAAAGGCTGCTCTCCCCTGCAAGTGAAGCAAGTCCACGTGAACTGTGGCAGTCCTTGCTCCTCCCATTGCATCCTGCCACAGTGTGTAGAGCTGGGAGAGCTGAAAGGGGCACACAGCTGCTGGGAAGGAGCGGAATTTCTGCGCTGGAGATAGCGCACGCAGTGCGGTTTGGCAGCGATGAGATAAACACTACACACAGCAATCTGCCTGGGATTCTGTGGCTGTTTCTTTGTTCCAGTTGATGCTGAGGGCTGCTGGAGGTGAGTGTTGCAACTGAATGTCTGTCCTGTACTGGGTTTGCTATGATGCTGGTAGGATGAGGTGTAGTTCCTGGGACCACTGCTACAGTGAGAGACTGGGTGCTGGGCTTGTTCTATCCAAAAAAGCAGGAGCTGCCAGAGGCTGCTGTTTCAAGAGCAGCACCCACTGCTCTCCCCCTGGGCTAGCAGTGGGTGTGAGAGCCTGCCAGAGCAAGGCAGGGTTACACTCAACCCCTGCTGTGGCTGTGTGCATATGTGACACAGCTGGCTGCTCTGGCAGTGCTCTCAGGGAAAGGGAAGCGCTCTGTGTGGAAGCTGTTGTGTTTTCTTCTCTCAGTGTGATCATAGCCAAGTACTGGGAAGGAAAAAGGGACTTTGGCTGTGGAAGGAGCAGGAAACTGGATGCTCTGAACCCTGTTCCCATTGGGTTTTGACAGTGTCAGCTGTTTCCTACAGTACATAAAAAAGGTGTTAAGGTACGTGCTTGTTTAATGTTGCTCTGGAGGTGTTATGCAGCCTTTCTCTGTGAAACACACTCACTCTACAGGAATCTGTTCCCCGAACACAGTGTCTGATGCATTAGTAACATGGAAAACAGCAGCCAACATGTTGGGGTCTGTCCTTGGAGCCCTGCACTGCTTTACTGTTGTTTTTGTTGCATTTTTCATGACTGCAGCTTCCTTACGCATGGGAATATCTGAAAACCTACATTCAATGACATGGGTTAATGAATGCATAGATGAATTTTGATTGACCTTAAATCATTAAGTTATTATTATCAAACATCACAACTTGACATCCCAATAATGGGGTCTAATCCTTGTCTAAATCAGACTGATTTGTAATTACTCACTTACAAGCATCTCTTGTGAATGAAAAGGATAGCACTGGCTTTTAAGATGAAGGATAGAGCAGAAAGCCTTGGTATTGTACCCAGTTCTCTGTATTTTAGTCTGCTATGAACTTGTCAAACAGAAATGTGGAAAATCAGAAGTTCGGCATATTGCCTTCAAGGGTGGGATAACTGCATGCCCTGGGTGAGGTCATTGGTTGAAGTTTTCACCAGGTACAGCAGGTACCAGAACATGATCTCTGGTAAGTGTAAGGGAGCCCTTCCAGCCCACTAGAACCAATGTCAAAACCTGGTTTTCTTTTTCACTGTACGGTGTAGGATGAACAGAAACCCTGAGGTCATGGATTCCAGCCTCCTCCTATGGCATGTGGCCTATGATGACAGATGTCTTCAGAGAAGTCATGAACCCCACCTTGAAGGGGTTCAGCTTTTCCGTCTCCTGGGACTTTGAGTGAAAGGCTCTTACTTGAGTTACTCTGTTATCAAAGCTCTGGCTTTGTGGTGGTTTTCTGCCTGTATTTCCTTTCATTACCATGAACCCTTTAGTACAGGGGAAGTCCTGCTCTCTGAGGTGTGTGGCCATGTGGACAGTCATCCTTTGCTTTGCCAGGCCAGTGTATTCAGAGCTTGGGGCCATGGCCCTGTGAGTGACAGTGTGATGGGCACCATGTCAGTGCTGCCAGAGAGAACTCCCTCCCACACTCTCTCCCTCTTTCCCCTCAGATGGATCCATGCTACTGCAGCCCCGGCTGGTAAGAGGGCTGAGGAGGGTCATCCCCAAAATGCAGTGCTGGGAATCATTTTGTGATGCTGAGTGAACTTTATCACCCTGAACAGCTGCTGACAGCTGCTCACCCTTGCTGTGAGCTCTGTGTGTGCTCTGTGGCGAGTCTGGTGGTCACACAGCTCTTTGGTGACCTGCTGGCCTCTGGGGCACAGTGTCCACTAAAAACCTCTCCCTAGAGGAGACTGCAACCTCCCACCTCCAGGTCCACTGAAGAGTCTGATCCTTCTCCCTCTGCCATCCCCCCTGGCCCCGCAGGTAAATCAGGGTGGGGTTTGTGGGCTATTTTTATTTTTTCCCAGATGGGAATTAATTCAGGGCATTTTCCTGTTTTTTTGTTTGTTTGTTTTTTGTTTGTTTGGTTTGTTTTTTTCCCCCCCATTTCCAAGTTCAAGGAGCAGTGTATGGTTAACACAGAGAGGTGTGTCTCTGGAGATTCAATGCTGTCCTCATTAGTGGTAAGACACTGGAACAGGTTGTCCAGAGAAATTGTGGATGTCCCATCACTGGAGGTGCTCAAGGCCAGGCTGGATGGAGCTCTGGCCAGCCTGGTCTAGTGGAAGGTGTCCCTGCCCATGGCAAGGGGGTTGGAGCTTCAAGATCCCGTTCCAACCCAAACAATTCTATGATTCCATGATTAACAAAAGCCCAAATCCTGACACTGCTGGCTCTTGCGCTGATCCGATTGCTCATTGCCAGCCAGAGCATGATGAATAATACAACACGCAAACCGAGGCTGCTCCCTGAGGAGTGCATAATTTAACAGCATCAAAGAAGGGCTTTCAGCAGGAGAGGGCGAGCCGTCTGCCGCAGCCCTGCCCCTCTCCTGGTGGGGCGTGTGTTCCCCCGCCCCCCTCAGCGCTCCGCTTTCCGACAAATTCCAGGCGTTAGGCGGAATTGTCCCACACGGAGAAGAGGACAGGGAGGGGCGGCTTAGCGCGGAGGGCCCGTCTCCATGGCAACGGGGCGGTGCGGCCCGGCCTGCCCTCCGGGAGGCGGTGTTTGTCCCTCGGGAGCCGCCGTGGTGGTGCCCGGTGCCGCAGGACGGTGCGCCTCGCCGCTGTCACGGCAACCGCAACGCCGGGTGGCGGCACCTCGCCGTCCCCAGGCAGGGAGCGGCGGAGCCTGGCGTGTTCCCGGGGAACAGGGAATGCTGGTGAGGACGTTCCACCCCCGCCCGGCATGGGGTTCGGGTTCGTGGGTCTGTGTATGTGTGTATGTTTTAGTGCAGAAGGACAAAGCGACAGAAATCCGTGTTGTGACTGTGCCTGAGTGTAACCGCGTGGAGATGTTACTGAGCTGTGCAGAACAAATGGTCACAGCGCACACCCCCCACAGACACGCCCCAGGTAGAACCGGGGCAGGTGAAAACGAAGATTTGGGATCTTCCGAATACTTTCGATCCCTCTTAATGCTGAATCACTTTACTTCATAATATCCAAAATAGAATAGGAGCTGTTCAGGGTTTTCTGGTGCCCCCAAGATAAGAAGGTCATGGAACTGTTGGAGCAAGTCCAGAGGAGGCCACGAGGTCGGTAAGAGGACAGGAGCACCTCCACTGTGGAGACAGGCTGAGAAGGCTGGGGCTGTTCAGCCTGGAGAAGAGGAGGTTGTGTGGAAACCTCATTACAACCTGCCAGTGTCTGAAGGGGCCCGTAGGGAGGCCAGAGAGGGAATCCTTGTCAGGAACTGCAGTGACAGGACAAGGGGAAGTGGTACAGACTGGAAGAGGGGAAGCTTAGGTTACAGATTGGGAAGAAATTCTGTACTGTGAGCATGGTGAGACACTGGAACAGATTGCCCAGGGAGATGGTGGATGTCCCGTTCCTGGAAAGTGTTCAGGGCCAGACTGGGTGGGGCTTTGAGCAACCTGCTCTAGTGGGAGGTGTTCCTCGTGTGGCAGGGGAAGTTGGGACTAGATGATGTTAAGGTCCATTCCAACCCCTTAACATTCTATGATTCTATGAAACAAGTCATTGAATTGGAAATGCTCTCTTCAGCCATGGCTACTTTATCGTACAGCAGGAGAAGTTGATTTTTATGCTGCTCCCCATTATTACACTTAACCTAAATGAATTAAACAGTGTGTTCAATGTGTTTGTATTGAGTCCCACAGACTGATGTGAATATGGGTTTTTTTTAAGGCACAATTCATCTGTGCAGGTTTTGTATCTGCTTATCATAATAATGAAATCTGTGTTTTCATTATTATGATAATTTTTATTATCATAATTATTATTTTTTATATTTATTTTGTGCTGAATATGCACTAGAGCAAAGTATCTCCATTAAGATCCCGGGTACGTCATCACCCAAACCAAGGATATTTGTGAAGGAAGGGGCATTTTCTAGCAGAAATCACTACATGTCATATAAGGTGGTGCAGGAGAAAACATGATGGAAATAGACATGGTGTGGAAGGCCAAGGCAACATTCTAAATGAGCTCTAAAAATTTAAATTCTGAGAAATCTAGTGTGAATGAGTGATTCTGGTGGCAAGTGGTAGCTAAAAAGAAGTGAAAAAACTGCCAGATTTTCTTGAACAATGTATGGATCAAAGACAAAGAGCTTTTGAAAGTTTCTGTACAAACAACTGCAGCAAAAAAATGCCCAGCTTTATTACCACTCTTAAACAAATCTTGACTAAGTTTTGAGGTTTAAAAGAACACCACTCTTTTCCAGCATGAAATACAGAGTTCTAAGAAGCAGAGCTGGTGTTCCTGAGAGTAAATAACTGAAAACTCAGAGATGCTCATAGGAATGCAAAACAAAAGTTTGGACTAATTTGAGCAACATCTGCTAGATGAGAGGGTTTTTACAAAATGCATAGATGGATTTGACAGTCCAGGTGCAACCCTTGTTGATTCTCTGATTCTGTGGTTCTTGTCTGGAAGGGCAGGATAGTCACACAGCAAGAGCTGACTTGCTGTTCTAGGGCCATCCAGAGTCAGAGCTCTCTCTTACACCCCATATTGTCTTGCCATATCATATCATAGAATATTAAGGGGTTGGAATGGACCTTAAAGACCATCAAATTGTGACCTCCCTGCCATAGCCAGAGACACCTTCCACTAGACCAAGTTGCTCAAAGCACCATCCAATCTGGTCTTAGAGACTTTCAGGAATGGGGCAACCACAATCTCCCTGGGAAACCTGTTCCAGTGCCTTACCACTGAAACAGCAAAGAATTTCATCCTAATATCTAACCTAAATTTCCCCTCTTTCAATTTGTACCCATTACTCCTTGTCCTGTCACAACAATCATGTTCTTTAGTATATTGAAAATGATAAATTAATCCTAATAGAGACATGTAGAAGCAGCACCTTCCAGCCTACAGTAGATGGTACAAAAAGAACAGGAACTTTTGAATAATTGATGTTTTCTTCTTCTGTGCTGCTTTTGTAAAAAGTAACCCACAAATTATTGAGGGAATGATGAGGGGCTAAAGCTATAAATAGAGCAGAATCAGCTCTCTAGGCTTGTGAGTGTGTCCACATCTTTAAAGTTTTATGTCTTTGATGCCTTGTACTGAGTGAGCTGAGCCAAAGGGCAGCAGGCAGTCAGCCTGGAGCACCAAGCACTGGTGGTTAAGCAGTCCTTCAGGAGCTGGTGGCATCTGTGTGCTATGCAGGACAAAGATTTTTTAAAAAGATTCAATCCTTATAGTAGCTCATCTTCAGTTTTGTCATGAACATGACTGTATCCAGCCTGATTAACAGGCTAATGAGTGTTTAAAGTTGCACTGCATTTAAACAAGATAAGATATAAATAAGGTAAGATACAAGCAAGAAGTTTGTAGCACTTCTAGCTAACATGAAATAGTGGTCTCTTTGTCCAAGCACAAGGCTAACTGTTAAAAGATCATGAGTTCTAGTTTAATGTCTCTGTCAGAGACATTAAATCACCTTGATTTGTTTTAACTCAAACTTTCTCCCAGTAGCCAGAGCTGGAAAGGCCCAAACCATTCATGTTTATGAGCCATCAGTGATCCTTAGTCCTGAGGTGCTGTGGCACTGTCTAACATGCTTGTGTTAATACTGCTCACAAGTTTGATGTGGGTGTCACAAGAGATATCAGTATTTGTGTGTCACCAGAGTTTGAAAACATTTTATTCCCTCTCCTTTTTGTAGTGGAACTCTTAACACATCACCAAAATGAGTGAAAAGGAGGATAAAGGAGAAGTGGGTGATTTAACAGAAAATTCAGAATATGAGGATGATTTTGAAAAAGACCCAGAATCCCTAACTGATGAAGAAGAAAAACAAAACGGTGGTGAAAAAGAGGTATTTGTTACATTAAATGCTAGTTGTGTTATTTAGAAGACAAAATTGAGCAATATTTGGAATCAGAGGCACAAATTCAGTATTGCTTGAAATGTGTAGGTGCATTCATTGAGTTTTGCCAAGGAAGGTTATTTGGAATGATAGTGAAAAACATTTCAGCGAAAACATTT
Organism: Trochalopteron elliotii; assembly: GCA_024734555.1. NCBI lineage: Eukaryota > Metazoa > Chordata > Aves > Passeriformes > Leiothrichidae > Trochalopteron > Trochalopteron elliotii. The sequence goes on from JANPWX010000073.1 coordinate 3,691,179, forward strand.
CAGTTTGGTCATAACATCCATAAAGCAGAAAATTCAGTGTTCATTGAAAATGATATGTTTTATTCAAAAGTACTTCCAGGTTCCTTAAAGTGTTTGTGCAACACTCGTTATGGTTTTATGCTGTCACTAATCACTTTACTGGTTAGTTAAACTTTGTGAATGTGAACGTGAAGAAAATGAAGAGACTTGTTAGTGCCAAAAAAGCTGTTAGTTATGACATGCACTATTTGACAGCCTGGTTTAGAATGCAGGTAGTTTGTACTGCTCTTCTCTCTCACTGTTTCTTTTCTGTTTTCTTTGATAACTGTTCTTTTGTTGAGAGAAGAGACTAGTTTATTTTAATTTTTTTAGAATCCTGAAGAAAGGGATGCTGAAGCACAAAAAGCTGCTGACCGCTCTCAGGAAGACAATGAGGAAGGGGAAGAAAATCTAGACCAGCCCACAAAGGAAGATGTAGATGTGAAAGTGATATACTCTAATGAGAAATACATGGAATCCAGGGCAGATAAACAGAAGGACCATGAATCTGAGAGAGAAGGCTCTACCCAGGAATCCAAGCTGGAAAATGAGCAGGATGAGGATGAAGAAATGAAACGTTATGTCACGGGAAAGATTGAAGAAGCCAACAAAGACCTGGAAAATCAGAATCCTGCAGATCAAAGCAGAGAACAGAAATTAAAATTTAAGGATGAGATGAGTCATCAAGCTCCTCCTCCAGAAGATGCTGAAGCTGGTAAAACTGATCTTGCAAGGAGAGACGATGTTTCAGTTGAGCTGTCTCAGCTGCATATTTCTGATGACAAGGGACAGGGACCCACATCACTTTCAGAACATGCTGGCCCAGATGAGGAAACAACAGATGGTAAAATTCTAGTAGAAAAAGATAGAAAGTTTGAACTCTTAAGTTTATGTGATATTGAAAGCCAGGGCATTTTGCCCCCAATAAGTGTTTCTTTTACAGATACTGAAGCTCAACAATCCAGTTCTTTGCCCGCTGACTCTGAAGTGAAAGAAACGCCTCCATCTTATGCTAAGGATCATCCAGATTCTGCTCCAAATGATGCAAAAAATCAGGGAAAACAGAAGACTGAGTCTGCAGGCAAATCTGTGAAAAGCTCCACTTACACTCTTACTCCCAGACAAAAAGAATTAAGGATGCAGATAGAACTAAGAAAGGAAAGACTGAAGAGAGAGGTAAATATATAGAGAAAAATAAATCACGGTGACCATCCTATTCCCCTGCTCCACAAAGGCCATGTGCTCATGGTATTTACTCCATTCTTCCTTGAAAAAAGAGAAAGCAATAATAGTTGTAATAGTAATAATAATAATAACAACAACAACAATAATATCAATAATTCTCTGGGGTTTGTATAGAATCTCTCAAAGCTTCTTTCCCATAGTGGCATAGGATCATGCCTTACTCAGAGGAGAAATGAAGTATTTATTTAATATATCCTTCATAAATAGGCCTTTTTCTGTTATATTTTTCTTACTGCTTTTGCTTCTTGATTTTCTCTACCTAGGTTCTGTTACAGTCTCACAGTTTATGGAATGTAGCACGTGGTGTCACATCTGCATATATTATACTGCAGTGCAGGAATTTACATTAACCACAGTAAGGCTGGGGCACATTTGGGTACTGAAGAAGTATGGATTAGGCAATTATCATATGGGAAGAGTGTTCAGTCCTAATATAACATTTACACAGCAAAGTGACTGTAAGAACCCTTTTAATTCTTCCCCAGCTCCTTATGCAGAAAAAAATATATTTAAATATAAATATATTTGTATTTAATAGAGAGTCAGCTTCTGACAGCTGTAATGGGGCTGATTTTTTTCAGAAATCTTTACCAGAGAGTTAAAAAATGTTGATGTTTTTCTTCTTCTTGCATTATGATGATACAATTACAAAAAGGTAACTTGCTATGTGTGTTGATCTATAAAAGGAACATGAAGCATCTTCCATTTTTCTGTGCCATGATGTACTAATTAAGCTGGCTAAGTAGCTTCCAAGGTTACTTTCTATCTGTGGAAAGAGCTCTAGCCTGCTTTATTTGAAAAGGTTGCTGAGACTCAGCTTAGTAATGAGAGGTAAGAAAACTGATGAGCAATTGAAGTGTTTTCTTTGTGCACACAAGACTAGATCTCTTGAAGCCATGGTCTGTGTATTTAAAGTAAAAGGTAGAGTAGTGAGGGGAAGGAAGGTTATTTTCCTTAACAGTGTGTGCTAAATTCTTCCTTTGTTGGCTGACTTATGGAAAGGTAAGAACGTGTTACCTTATTTCTTCATTCTGGAATGGAATTCTTCCATTCTGTGATGGATTTCCCAGGCATGAAACATTTCTTGACATTACTAGAATCCATCTGCTCCATTTTGGTGGAGTTTCTTTCATTCCAGTAAATTAAAAATGGTAAGTTTGGACGATATCTGAAAGTTGTGTGTAGGTGGGAGGAAACATCATCTGTTTGCAAGAAGATTAGATTTCTCAAAGTATTGAAATCAATAGGGATTGTAGCTTTTGTGTCACAGAGAGTAAATCCTGGTAAAAAATGTCCTAGTCAGCTTTCTGAAGCATTAATTGAAACTTGTTCTCCTCCTTGTAGATACTTATCATTAGCTAAAATGTAATTAATAAATAATAGAAACTTTTCTCAATTTTATAAATATCAGTTCATTTTGTACACTTGAAAAAAGCCTGAAGCTATTAATATTCCTTAATAAGATCTCCCTAAGTAAATACATTGCTACTTCATGTCCAAAAAAAGGTCCTTATTTATAAGGTAGTGCCTGCAATCCACATGTTGTTAAACATCCTTTAAGGTTTAGTGGTCCATCGAGTCTGAGAGCTATATTTATTTTTAAAAATTCTCCATTTAAAGTGATTCTAAGCTGACTAGAGATATCGGGCAGACTTAATTTTAAGAGTTTTCACCTGTTGCTATTTAAATGTCTGTGAGTCGAGAGGTGTCATGGAAATGGAGGTAATCACAAAAAAGATTAGACTGAAAGTGTCTGAATATATCACAAACCACAGAAGTGCTCCAAGCAATTTCTTCCTAAATGTAGTATCAGCTGTGATGCAGTCTTTGAGTATTCCTGTTTCATCTGTAGTGTCTCGCATGCAATTCAAATGGCTTATTTATTGTCTGCAACAGTCTTTGCAGATTAAGATCATTCTTTTCAAAACTAAGTTTATTCACTTTTTTTTCCACCTAAGGAAGAAGAAAGGAAAAGGGAACTAGAAGAACTGAGGAGAAGAGAGAATGAATTAGTTTATAGAGCTTGGTTACTGAAGAAGAAAGAACAGATAAAAGAAGAAAAGCGAAATCGTCGTGCAAAGCAGTTGGAAGAGCTGAGAATGAAAGTAAGGTCTCCCTAATGTGGAATTGGGATCTATAGTGCTCTTTTTAAATAGGAAAACCAAATTCTAAACCTGCATTCTTACGAAGTGTATGAAAATTTACAGCAATGCAAAATGTTCTTGTTACATTGTTTTCAGTGAAAAGCTAGACTTGCAGGTTTAGGATTGATCTGTTTGGCAGAGTGGCTTGCAATGTAGAAGCAGCATACATGAATTTAACTATAAAATCACGGGATACAGTGATGCTCCCATAGACCAGGAGAAGGACTTGGTTGAGCCCTGCAGTGAACAAGCAGCCAGAAGACTTCTTTGGAGTGTGTTCCTTACCATCAGAACTTGTTAGCAAGCAGTTAATGCACATGACCTGATTAAAACCTGGAGATTCAGATGCTGTTCTAAAGTCCTTCTGCCTGAAAGTGATGAGCTTGAAAAGCTAAATTCAGTACTTTTTTAAACATGGTGCTTTAAATGCTTGCTCATGTATATAGTCTATGCCAGATTAGGATATGCTCTAATGTGTTTATAAAGTATGTTTCATGGAGGGGAGACCACAGCAGAATACCAAAAAAACCTATTATAATGTGGTTATTATAAAGGTGATTTACTGATAACCCTTGTAACAAGTCTTTTTTATTAACTAGGAAGTGAACAGAGATCCAGAAGAAGCCTACAGGTTATGGCTTAAAAAAAAGCACCAACAATATGTGAAAGAAAAACGGATAGAATATTTGAGACGCCAAACTGAGGAAGTGTCCTTTTTTCCAAGTGCAGAGGAATGTGACAGAGCTTTTAGAGAGTGAGTAGGGTCATTCCTAAGGGACCTCATTTGAAACTTTTGTAGTCTATCATCTCGAAACTGTAGCTATCTTATGGTACATCTTTGCAGCTGACGTCCTCATTGTTTTGGAAGATTTTTTTTTTTTTTTGCATGAATATGCCCTTTTAAACTTACACCCTAACAAAAATACATCAGTTACTTGATGTTGTTTGTTCACTACTGTGAAATTACTTGTCAGAACCTGACTTGAAAAGAGTGAATTCCTTTTACTAAAAAAGGGATCTTCTCCTCAAAGCCTTGCTGCCTGTTCTGGAGCAAGCTTGAGTTGATTCAGTCCATGAAATGAGCATAAAATGAATCCAGTTTAACAAAATAGGGGAGGTAAAGCTGCTTCCTGTGTTTGGGTGTGGCAGGCTTTTAGACTGTCTCAGCTGTGAAACCCAACTTCACCCTACAAGACAGGGTGGGCTCCAGTTAACTGGGGGACAAATCTCCTTTGAATGGATAATGTAAAACTTGAAATGACAACTGCCAGTACTTCTGGTCCTCTTTCTCTCTCCACAGCTGGCTGAGAAGGAAGAGAGAAGAGAAACGAATCGCAGAACTGGAGGCTAAAGAGAGAACCAGGCAGATTAGATTAGAAGCCAGAAGAGCGAGGAAGATGCGGAACATCCACTATATTTAATTCAGAGCCAGAATCCTTTTTCTTCATAGATCATTACAGTTGAAAATTTGATGTAGGCACAGAGTTCTTGGTGACAATCTTAATTTTTATGGCTTGAGTTTTTGTCCTTTACTGACTTTTTGTGACGTTTTTAAAGCTTTCAAGCAAGTTTAACCATTACCTTCAGTGACAATGATTTTACTATCTATTTCTTTGTAATTTAGTTGAAGAGCCTGCTTTAATGCATAACTCAGGGATCTTCTTGGTTTAACCAAATGTAAATGAGTGCAAGATGTATATATAAGGGTGGCAAATACACATTCCCTTCTTTAAAAGGCACTTTATACTCAGCTCCATCATGGATTCCTGGATGCAGGCTGTGTAAAATGTTGAATTTTTGGTGGATTAATATTGCTGTTTGATGCTGCTAGTGATTAAGACTGTGCAAGGTGTTATGTTGGAAAATGATATTTCTTGTACCAGTTCCTATTGATCTGTTGACCAGCTCTAGACCAGAGGAGTGTTCTTTTAGGCTTCTGGAAAGTGGTCATTGAAGACTAATGTGTAGGTGATCGTGCAACAGGTTTTGAAATTTATTTCTGTGAGTCATATTCAGTAGTTTTCGATTCTATGGAATTAAAAGCTTGTGCAAATTATGACTTCTTCCAGTAGTAAGGAAGCTAGGCTCCTTATACAAATGTCAATGTTTAATATAATAAATCTACCAAACTACATTACCTTACCCAGCTAAATTGTGAACTCTTGACATGCCCAAGTCACTCATGAAATCATAAAGTCAGTGAAACTGACTGTCCAACTGTATGCCCCAGAAGATTTCACGATCCTGGCATTGCTCTTGAATTTTCCCACATTCACAGTGTTTTCTGGGAGTACTGCAACAGACAGAAGTGTAGTAGATGCAAAGCAGATATGCTGGTAGTATTTTTCTTGGTTATTTTTGGAGTTACAGGCATATTGAGAGCACTGGTATTGGACTGGAGCCTGCTCTGTTGCAGCTTTTGCCAGCATAGAGAGCGACACAAAATGAAAATTTCACACACTAATGAGACATGTAAGTAACAGGTGCATTCCTCCTTCCAGGACCTTCCCCTGACACCAGAGGCAGGAAGAGCTTCCTGTGTCCAGCAAGCAAATCCAGGGGGAGTGTTTGCAAAGGTTCACACACACCATCTCCATAATTGTAGAAAACTACAAAGGTGTTTTTCTGTTCATTGCCTCACACCAGCAGAGTGAAGGGTTTTACAGTTCAATGTCATACAGTTCTGTTTATGCTACAGAGAAAACAGGCTCAGAAATGTGACTTCATTAAATCCAAAACTGCAACTTGAAGGCAAGCAAAGGAAGTTTATTGTAGCTTTCTTCATATAAACCAAAACAGAGCCAGCAACAGCAAGAACTTAGAACTTACATATTCTGATCCATGGGTCTGAGATTCAAAGGAAAATTGGGTAAAAGCAACCATTTTAGAAACCTTTTCCCTAAACTAGACAGCTTCATATGGTAAATTTGGGGGTCAAACTAAGAAACTTAAATAGGCTTCTTTGGATTTAGCAGATTGTCTCCTAAAAGTTCTCTTCAAACCTATGTCAAGAACTTCAAATCTACCTCAAGATTATAAAACCGTACAAGTAAAAAAATACTTTCTTTTAAACAGTACCTGTGCAAATTTAGTGTTTATCTTCATCTTCCCATAATACCCAGGAAGACCTTGGGCAAGGACTGAGCCCTAATGCCAGGCCAGGATTCAATGTTATGTACTAAAGGAAGTATGTCAGTCTGCCTTTGCTGAGGATCAGCTATGCAGCAGCTTCACTCCAGAAGCTGAAACAATGGAAAAGCCATTATTTCAGCTCTATGGAAACAAGAGTAATCTCACCCAACAGAGTTTTCTAGAACCCACTTGAAAGCAGTTACTACTTATACATTACAGCTAGAGTTCATTCAGGCTTCATCTCCTTCTTGACAGGAGGGCTGACATTGCATATACTCTTGCTTTCAGAACTTAGAGCTATGGTCATTGCACATACTCCTTTTTATAACTAAATTTAAAAGGTAGAACATAGACTTGGGGACAGTTCAGCACCTTGGCTAAAATTTAAAAAAAAACTCAACATATAACTGACCATGTACCATTATTTTTAAGTTATTGATCAGCACTTCATTTGCTTTGGTATGGTCACACTTCTGTCTCCCTTTAAAGGGAAATTCATTATGATTTGCTAATAAGAATATAAATGTTAAATAGTCAAGAGCATCTCAGTGCTCTACAAATTGGACCAGCATAATGTTTTTTGACTTGCCTTTGTATAATAAGTAGCTTTCCCCATAGAGAAGTAGCAGAAGTATCCCAAAGACCATGGAAATCCTGTCAATCCCTAACTTCAAGAAGTAGAGAAGCAGAAACTTTGTAATTTCCAATGCCAAACCCACCCATTATGGAAAAAGGACAAAGAGAAGCCTGCTGAACATCAGCTAGTGTAGTTCTTCAGAAAGAGTGCATGTGCAGCTTGGCTGGGCTTTTAAAGGGCTATCAGCTCTCCTTGACAGTGATTGCAACAATTGAAGGTGACATCTTCGTATCTTGTATATGGGTGAAACCTTCCAATACTTTTCTTTGTGGAAAGGAAAGAAGATGGAGAAGTCTCAGAAAAAGAAACTTCTGCTGATGTTTCTGGATGTGCAGCTGGATCCAGTACATGTAGCATCTAAGGATGGAAAAATTGACACTGAAAATATTTTTATACAGTTTAATGGGCTTTTTCCTTCCTCAAGAGCTAGAAAGGATTTCTGTTCATAAGCCATTTTTCATCTTTTTTCCAAGTTGAAAATGAAATACCTGTTTACCCAGAACCTTAATATAAGGATTAACATGTATCAAGAGTTCTTACCATTTCAGCCATTTTCTCAGCTGGTGTATTGCAAAACTCCACAGTTGTTGAAGTCTTTTTAGGACTGTTAGTGCCAACGTTTCCTAGAAGATGTGAGCTCACAGCTTTGGCTAGCTTACAATTCACAGCTGCTAGCTCTGTTGTAGTGTAAGGCTGGGCACTAGGATAGTATGTCTGTTGTCTCCCCCACTGAAGAGAGACCATGAGCTCCTCCAGCAGCCTGTACAGAAAGGAAAGAAGCACTGTTAGTGGGGTTTGTATTCTATACTGTATAATCAGCACCCAGCACACTTCAGAGGAATCATCTCTTCCCAAGGCTTACTGCATAAGCTAAATCTTAAACCAAAGAAATGGACAAAAAAGTGTTTAAGAACAAGGAGACAAATGGGCTATACTCCAAGGCAAGGCCTCACCAACACAGGACTTTAATACTGGGAACACTTATTTGACATCTGGCAGAATAAGCACTGTAAAGTCCATGTAGGTAGAAGAATCTCTTTGGTATTTTGGAAGGAAACAGAGAAGACTTGAAGTCAAGACAGTAAGTGATTAAAGAGAGAAAGCCCAAGGATGTGAGGGATGTCAGTTCCACAGTTTATTACCCTTAAGACCTCAGATCTCTAGGGAATGAAGAAAATATTCCATTACTTTTGCTCTTTCAGCTCTAAGACTGAAAAGTGACCATACTATACATCAGTATAACTGATTTTTGTTGAATATCACTGGAAGAGGGGAAGTTACTTGATTCTCCTCTAGCCTAAAATAAACTGACAGAAATGAAGTTTTGCACAGAGGATTAGGAAAGTCATACTTGTGTGTATCAATCATCTCTTGACGGAACTGATCGCGTTCATTCAGCAAGTCCTGGATTGCACTTTGTGCATCCCTGGTCTGGCGCTGAAGAATTGCTCTGGTATTGGTCAGCTCATCAGCCATCACCCTGAAAATGAAATCTCCAGTCAGGAGTGCAAGGGAACAGTTTGAAAGTCACTGTTTTCTACTACAGACCATCATTTGTCTGCTCAACCTGAGTATTAAGCTGCTATTCTCTGTCCCCTCCCCCATGCAGAGCCTATATCAACGTAATTAAGAATAAATTCTGTTCAGCTAGTGCCAGCACCAGTGCAAGATTGTTTTGACTGAGTTTAAATAATCTTAGGTCACTTAATAGAAATCTAGTAACAGACATTTCCAAATACCTTGGGAAAGTGTACATGGCAGACAAGAATCCTGTGAAAGAAAAAGCTAAACACATTTTTCTTTTACTAACAATTCTCCCAAGTATGCTGTAATCACATCTGTTCACTCATCTCTAAAAATGGAACTATGGCTATAGACTGCCCTTCTCAGGGGCAATCACCAGATGCCAGATATGAGTGTTTAAGAGCTACAAAGGAGACAGCTGTTGTCACATTTTTCTATGCCATGAGGCTTGGTACTGACCCCTCCAGCAGGCATTTCAAATGCCCGTGATATTCCAAATGCAAAAACCAGAATGACATTTAAACAACCACCAGCTAGAAATATGAGATAAAAATGAACCAGAATGTTACAATATTGAAAAGTGTTACTTTAAACACACTGCTGAGACTCACAGCCCTGATCTCAGAACTCCCCATAATGTAAAAAAAACCCCAAGTTTGCACAGTAACTCTTGCTCAGCTACGACTTACAAGTACCATTACACCCCATATGTTACACAAGTTACCATTCACCCCATATGCTGAAACTTCTGAAGAACAGCAAATAGAAGGGAGGAGACTGTATTCCATTGCCATTTCCTTCAAGCAGTAAGGTCTTTTGTGGTATGTATTAAAGCATCATAATTCAATCAGTTATACCAAGTATAGTAGAAAATTAAAAATCCTAGAACACTATTTACAGATCTGGTAAGACAACTAAGCAAGTTTAAAGTCAATGTCAAATGAGACTTTGACTTTCAGACTTGCTTTTATGGTTAAAGAAGTAACAGTAGGGTTCTGAGCAGTAACACAAGCAGTGTTTGATAAAGAGTTCCCCCTACTCTTTCTTCTATAGTAGATCCCTGGCTCACTATAAGCAGAGCTCTTAAACACATCAGCTTCTTCTCAAATTGATGACTGTATCATACTGGGGGGGTTGGGGATGAAAATCAACTAATTACCTTAAAGGTAATTAGAAGACATTTTTAAACCCTAAAGTGCATGTGGCGTTATCAAAATTAAGAGCTTCTCTTGCTTTCTTGACAAGAACTGTAGTTGAGATTTTAGGAGGTTTGGGACTCACTGTATTACCTCTGAAAAGCAGGACTATTCAGATTTACAAGGAGCTTACTTTCTTTATACCTCTTCTATATTCTCATATTTCATAGTAGGTGTCAGTATGGCTATTGTGGCTGTTCTCTGTATATGTAAGCACGCTGCAGTGAATGTATGTGATGAAAGACTGAGGGAGAATGCTGTTAGGACAGCTCCATGAGAGGGAATACCTGCTTGCTAGGAATTTGCTTCTCCACACATCACACTGTATGGACATGCGCTCCAACTGTTCAGACAGCTGAGCCATGTTCCGCCCCAGGACCTCGTTTTCCAGGACGAGCTGATTCTTCTCACGAGCCATCCGTTCAAAGTGATACTGCAGGTCGTCCCCAACAGAAGCAACAAGTAACTTCTTCAACTCCCGATTGACCTAGAATTAGACCAGACTCTCTTGTAACTATCAATAGAGAATAAACACTCCAAAGAATGCAGTACAACTTATTGCAAATTGCTAACAGTAAATTGTCTTTCCAGAATGGGATCTATCCAGGCAAGCATAAACATTTGAGCCTAATGCATGTCCAACACATTCTTGTTTAAATTCCAACAGTCAAAGAGGAAGAATGAAAGCCTGCTGCAGGAAACAAAGTTTCAGTAGTATTCAATTCCTGAATCAGTAAGATAACAAAGGATTAGACAAGACATCCACAGGTGTATGAAACAGAAAGTTATAGTCAACCCTTCTACAGCATAACGTTTTTCACTTAGTGATTAAGGAGCAAAGTCTTTCCTCATGAAAGATTCTTTTCCCTGCAGCTATCAAGTGTGTTTCTCCCAGCTAAGTCTTTGACTCTTTCATCTGTTGTCAGAGAAGCAGCACTGGAATACTTTGATGTACTTCTACTCCATATCTTAGCTGATAAGTTCAAAAGAGAAACTATTTGTTTCAAGGCTAGAGTGTCATAGCAGTTCTCTTTGGTCACATTCACAAACTGCTTATACAAACCAAAACAGTTCAGCAGTGGGAGAGAAAACACCTTTAATTTCTTACCTCTGTCTGGATACGCAGCTGATTAGAGAGACCTTCTTTATCCTGTAACAACCGCTTTTCTGAATTCTTTAGCTTTTCAATCGCATTTTTCAGCTCTGTCTGTTCTTTCTTGGGATCTGTGGCTCCATCTGACTGATGGAATGTGTCTCCTTTATGTCCCACAGATTTAGCTACCTTTGCATTTTTACTTGGAACAACATGGGTGATGGCTGCTTTGGGGACTAATATTCGAATAGCTTCAATCTCCACAGATTTATCTGCATGGACTTTCCCCAGCTGTAGAACTCCAGGACTCAGAGAAGAGGCTGTCTTTCTATGGGGGCTGTGGTGGATGTGATGGCTTGTAGCGTTGGCTCCAGTGATTACTTCCACTGATCCAGCTGGTTGCTCTGTTTCCATGCCATCTCCAGGTCCTCGAATGGGTGCTGAGGCATCATCAACTGAAATTTAGAAAATGTGGAGGAAGAGTTTACCACCTTTCACTTGGTTATAGTGTCATTGTAAATCTTCCCTTAATTGCTGTACTTCAAAGTTAGAGATTTTAATTGTACACTGCATGTGTCAAATAGTCCATTGCAGCAGTGATAATCAAGCACAAATCAGAAAATCATAGATTGGTTTGGACTGAAAGGGACTTTCAGGATCATCTTGTTCCAACACTCCTGCTGTGGGCAGGGACACCTTCCACTAGACCAGGTTGCTCAGAGCCCTGTCCAACCTGTTCTTGAACACTTCCAGGGATGGGGCATCCACAACTTCCCTGAGAACCCGTTCCAGTGTCTCACCACCCTGACAGTAAGCCCTTACTCATGTAAGTCCTTACTCAAATATGCATTGCTCATTAACAACAGGAATACAAGACACAAGCATTGATCTGAATTGCATTAATTTTAATTTCCTGCTGCCATACAAGATTAAATGCAGACACAAAAAAGAGCTTTCCTGGAAAAAGAAATTCTTGACAACATTACTCATAGGCTGAAAACAAAGTCAGGTTTTGGGAGCTGGCAGAATGAGAGCAGTATCATTTTAAAAGCAAGAAGCAAAAGAAAAACAGCTATTACCCAGACAGCTACTGACATCTTAAGAAGTTCAGCAGACTTTCAAGTACTAACATGTTTTAGTTGCCCAAGTGAAGGTTTAAGGAAAGCCAACAACCTAGTTCTGCTCCACTTCTGAACTAGAGACTCCAGCATTCCTAGTAATGCTGCATTCTGCTCTATAGTCCCCAATATACACACCATTTACTGAAATTAATTTTATTTAAGTCCACTAAATTTTCAGCTGAATGAATTATTACTGTAATACAGTTTCCTCACAATGGGTGAGAGATACAAAGTTTCTGAGGACATGGCTACACATACTGTTTTTTTTCTCATACTGCAGGCAGTAATGTGAGCTTGTGTCCTCTATTCAAACATTAATGGATTTCAAAACTCCTGTAGTAACACCATGATATTGTCTTACTTTCAAGTTTGCTGAATCAGTACCAACAGGCTCTAAATACCAGAGGAGGCTGTCAGGCAAGTGTACAGACAAGACACATCACGGCACCAGTGACGAATTTATTTTTCAATATTGAGCTGGATTAGAAAAACTTCATTAAATTGCTGTTCCATCCAGACAGCTCTGGTTTTCACTGCAATAATGAAGTCACAGAACCATTTCCTCATAGCTACATAAATGAAGTAAGTTTAAATGAAAGGAGCCTGGTACACAGTGTAACTCTGGTGTTTAGAATTCCAGTTAAAGTACTTTTTAATCCAGTCTGCTTAGATGTCATATGAACAACCTACCTTTTTCTAGAGATGTCATTTTCTCTTTAGCAGTCAGCTCTTCCTACTAGGTAAGTCTGAGGAAGAAATATGGAGGGAGGTTAAAAAAATCTTTAGCAAGGTAACAGCAACAGTTAATCTTGGATTATCCTGTTTTCTAGGACAATCTCTAAACTCCAGTTCAGTAGCACAGTGAAAACACCCACACCAAAACAAAAGGGAAAAACACAAAATGATAAAATCTACACCAAACCCCATAGAGTTAAAAGGAGAAGACTGTGAGTCTTCTGGCACTTGTGTCTTTTTCACCAAGAGATGCACTTCAAGTCCTTTGCATTGCTTCCCATCTTGTTCTAGTTTCCATCCCTCAATTTTTTTTTTTTGGTCTCCCTCCTTTTTTCAGTGAGTCCCATCTTACCCTTTAAAAGCCTGTAACACCCCCACAGTACAACTGCATAACTGTGCCAAGATAACCTAAAATAATCACAGAACCACAAG
>JANPWX010000073.1:3704819-3807842 GCA_024734555.1 Trochalopteron elliotii
TAAACCGAGACGCATGCCTATAATGGTGAGCGGGGGCACGGGCCCGGGGGGCAGCGGTGGCTCCGCGGGACACAGCCCCTCGGGGCCGCGGGGGGGACGCGCCCAGCTCCGCCCGGCCCTTGGCTGAGTGAGGGGCCCGTGCGGCGCAGCCCGGGGTGTTTAAGGGCTCGTTCGGGCTCGTTGGTGCCCGGCTGTTGGGAAGGTGCTGCTGCTGCTGCTGCTGCTGCCACCCCGGAGCCGCCCTGAGTTGGGAATAGGCCAGGAACTCGGGAGAGCTAGCGGGAAGGCAGTGGTGCATTTGGAGGAGAGAATACGTTTCAGGTGTCACCGTGTTTATTCTTGACTGGATCTGCTGTGCAGCAGTGCAGGACAGACGACACGATGTCACTGCAGGGGCAATAATAATAATAAAAACCAGTTTGCATTTTAATCTCGAGGAAAGGTTCTTCACCCAGAGGGTGGTTGGGCACTGGAACAGGCTCCCCAGGGAAGTGGTCACAGCACCAAGCATGACAGAGTTCAGGACGTGTTTGGACAATGCTCTCAGGCAGGTGGTGTGACTCCTGAGGCTGCCTTGTGCAGGGCCTGGAGTTCGACTCCACAGTCCTTGTGGTCCCCTTCCATCGCAGCGTATTCTGTGGTTATAATGGAACTCAACTGAGTCCCCTTTGCCCAAGATGGTGTGCAAACCCTAATGTAGAGCTGATTAAAAAATCAACAGCTTTGAGTTGCGTTTTGTACTCAAACTCGTAGGCAAAACACATGCAGTAACGAGGCAGATGCACCTGTGGGTGGGTCCACCCTTAACTACCCATCTCCAGCCCCTCAAATTTTCCCCAGCTCCTCCAGCAGCTTATTTTGCACCTTGCTTTTGGAAAATAAACTCAAACTTAGCATTTGCCACTTAAATAGAAATGCCACTGCTTGTTTTCAGGTGCAGAGGTTACAAATGTTCTGTTTAATCCAAGTAAAATTGTAATTTTCAATTCCTGTGTTGAATTTATTCACGTCGGTAGAAGTCCTGCTTCGTGAGCTGTACCTTAGGCAAAGAATTTGCTTTGTTTTCGTTGATTGTCATTGAGTTTGACATGTTTCTAAGCTCCCTTTATTTCTGAGGTGACACCAACTTCATTAAAACAGTGTGGAATCTTAAACAAAATGTTTCATGGCATATTTGTTTAATTACTTTTGAAAAGCCTTCAGTGATAGGAACTGCATGATCTGTTGACATAATTCCTTTGCATGGTGATTTTTATAGGTCACTGAGTTTTTACCTATTATATTCTGTGTTGGAAGTGATACCAGTGAATATTTGTTCTGCTCTTTGTGGGCTAAAGATATTCCATTTTGTCTTTTATTTGTAGAAGTACTTGAAGATTTTTAACTTTGCCCTTTCCTCATTTCACATTTTTCTTCAGTAATCAAATTTTGTTCTCTTAAAATTTTGTTCTCCCATCTTTGCTGATACCTGTGGTTTTAAAATTTAGCCATTTTCCACTCTGCCTGCAGTTTTTATCTAAATGTGGTGTTTAACCTGCAGGTTTCTTCCCAGCTGCATTGTGTTCCACTGCTACTGAACAGAGCAAAGTATTTGTTTCTTGTGTCTTAGATCTTCATAATGTCAAATTTACCATATTTTTTTTTCCTGAACTGTTTTGCACTCTCACTGCAACCTACTGTAACTATCAGATTTCCTGTGGTTTTGTTGTATGGGCAATTTCTCCCCTCGCATTTGAATTTCTATTGTAATACTTTGCATTTGTTTCTATAGAATTTTCAGATTATCTTTCTGAATTCTGCTTCCAAGATGCTTGCAGTCTTTCCCACACCTTAGTTGTCAGCCCAGATTATGGAAGTGTACTTTCTCAGATTCATTTTCAGTGTAGTAAGAAAAATCCAAAATAAAGCAGGTGCATGGCAGATAATTGTGGAACACCATCTGACTCCCAGTTGGCAAGGGAAGTATTCCTAATTACATCTTCATATGGTAGACATAACTGCTCTTTAGTTTAGGCCATAATGCCTTACTCAGCTTGTCAGAGTCTCAGGTGGCAGATTAAAAGCCCAGTTTGTCACAACTGTGGCTTCTCCCTTGCTCACTGTGTCAGAAGAAGATTTGTTCTTGACAAATTCACATTATCTGCTTTTTATTAGTATGTTGTTGTCTTAAAATGTTCAATAAACAACTACTTAATAACTTGTTCCATTGTCTTCCCAAACACTGCCTCTCTTGCCCTTCTCCTGGTCCCTGGGACCTTTCTGCTCTGGTCTTTCAAGTGTTACAGAGTCCTGCTTGCTTCCTTTATACTTAAAATCACACTAATTTTTCCACTCATGTACCCTTCATCCTGACAGTTTCCAAAATGTATTAAGAATAGTTTGGCAGCTGGAAGATGATGGGAGAATGGATGTTTGGGAAGGAGTGCTGCTGAGGTTTGTGTGGACACAGGATACTGGGAAAGGGCTAAGCTGTGTGACTGTTGGATGCCATGACTTTATGCACCTGACCCATCTTAAACCTGTTCAGAGCATCTTTCTTAGAAGCAAAATCAGAATACACAAGATGCCTTCTGGTGGATTCTAATATTGATCTGCAAGCGGGACTTTAGCCTCAGGATTTTAAAGTCTGATTTGAGATTCTGAAAGTCGTGAATTTTGGGTTAGAAAGCTTGACCAACCTTTAGTACTATGTTGCTTCCAAATAATCATGTAGCTTGAGTAAGCTTTAACATATATACCTACTCAGAACAAACCTGTTACAAGTCATATCATGGTCACATAGAGAAAAAGTAGTAACTTTTAGTGGAACTATTTTAGAATGTATTTGTGTCACAGCCTGTACTCTGCTCATGTGCAAGCAGTGCTCTGGAAGTGGTTGTGTGCACTGTAAAACTGGGCAGGCATAGTGCTGTGGTGGCAGAAGCTGAGGTAAAGGGACAAATGCTCTGAAATATCCTGCAGTTATTTGTCTAACAGCACTTTGGCCTTGCAGCCTGCTAATCAGTGGAGAACTTTGTCATCCAGTGGCAGCATTTCAGATCAGTTCTGGTGCATTCTGGTGTCTGGTTTGTGATTGTGTGAGCCCTGGCTGCTGTGGAGGGTGGGCACTAAATTCCCAAAGGGAAACCTGCTTTTCTCCACCCAAGATGTGCTCTCCCTCTTGGCTGCTGGAATGCTCTGTTGTTCTGTACTGGTAGCTTTCATCTAATCACATACAGAGATGTATTTGCCCGTGATCTTATCAACATTCGTTTCTTTTGATTCATGAGTTGGGTGCACTCTGACACTTGAAAGTGTTCCAGATATGGAAGTGCAGCATTTTCCAGAGAACAATGGGCTCTGTTCACCACAGGTACAGAGCCTGATTGCAGTGGAAACTCTGCACAGAGGTGCAGTTAGAGGATTTGCTTTTCTTCCACCTTTGAAACAATTATTGTTACCCCTGCAATCTGACAGCTGCATTCTACATTACAAAGACTCTTTGAACAACAGGACAGACAAATTATTTCCTTCTTGTGCATAAAGAAATCAAGGCACATAAAAGCCAGGTGACTTGTCTAATTGATGCCATCTGGTTTTGATCTTGTGGATGTAGAGACTTTCCACATTAGTGGAATTTAAGTGTCCAACTGCCTTAGTTCTTTTTGCAGAGTTAGGGGAAAGTATATATGAAATTTGCTCTCCTGGTTGCCAGAGCTTGCAGTCTTTTAATTTTGACAAAAATCTTATATATATCAAGTGATGAGCAGTTCAGGTCATTTCAACAGAAAATTTGACAACTTGTGTGTTGCACGTTTGCTGTAATTACTATTATCATCACTTCATTAATAAAGCCCATAGCTTGGAGAATATCAACATGGAAATCATCAGTTTAGACAAGACAGGGAAGAAAAATTAGAAATGTTTTAAAGTGCTTTGATTCATCAGTGGAAAATACTTATTTCCTTTTTTGGAAATGGGTCTTAGGAAATGAATCAGGAATTTCTAGAACTTGACAATAATGAGGCCTGGGTTTTCATGGTGTGTTCAGATTTTCAGCTGAAAACTTTCTAAAGGCAGAACAGTTCATGGGGCTGTGTTGGTTTACAGGAGTTTCTCTTGGGACCCAGTGATCTCAACCATACTGGATGAGCTGGTAATATGGAATAATTTGGATGAAGATCTGTCATTCAGAACTGATCATATAAACAGACTAAACTATTTCCTGCTAATAGATTTTCCTGAAGAAGTGCACATTTATAAAATGACTTTTCGTAATTTTCAAATTGCTTACTTCCTGTTGCAAAAGAGCTGCCATTAAAAAAAAAAGGCATTTTAAATTCCAGGAAAAGATGCAATATGTCCACAAAAGACACTTTCCTAGTGCTTGAGAAATTTTGCTTCTTTGGTCTTGAGACTCAGTTTCACTAGAGTGACAGCTGGTCAGTTGGTGATTACATTGAATTTTTCTCAGCTGCACAGTGGCCTGATCCTGTCAGTTGAAAATTTGCATGACAGAACCAACCACAAAGACAAGTCTCTCTATTTAATGGCCAACTCTCATTTGCATCACTTCCTCCCAGGGAAAAAAATTATGTATGCAATGTGAGGAGAAAATAAGCAAAATGCTATCAGGTAGCCTCTAACTACTTATTGCATGGTGAGCCTTCCTTTGAGCATCAGGAGTATGTCATGGTTTTGTCTTGAGCTGGCTGTCTCCAAACAGTGGAAATTTAATTCTTCAGCAGGTAGGCTGTGTGCATTGCAGAAGATGGAGCTGATAAAATAACAAATTCTTTGGCACTCTGTCAGGCAAGTGAAAACTGTTTGAAAACCCCCATAACTTTCCTTTGTTCCAGGAGCTCATTTTGGGTTTGATGCTGACATCTTTATGACATTATGTGCTTTATAAAATACCACGCTACAAATACAAAGTTGACAGGTTTAGAATCCATGGGATAAATTACCTCCTACTGTAGCCAAGTCTTGGCTTTGGCTTGCAGAAATTACCATCTCTCTAAATGTAATTTTAGATGAATTGATGGCACTTCTGGTGGGGTGGCTCAAACAGGTGACATTGTGATAGTCAGCTACCTAACATTGTCTAATAGTAGGTTTGATACTGATCTCCCTTTGTCACCCAGAGTTGTGTGTCCAGATCCTTTGGGTTGTGGGTGCAGATCTTAATAACTGACATGTCTGTCCTAATGGTATGTTGGGTTTTTTAAAATATATGTATTGTCAGAAACTCAACAAGTTCAGGAATTGCTCAGTGAACCATTGCCAGGAATAAAGAAAAGTTACAAACTTTCAGTTAGCAGTAAAAATTAATAGAATTTGATGACAGAGACAGCAGTTATTTAGAGAGATGTTCCAGGCAGATTTGATGTGGGTAAAATTTACACTTAACCATCAGAGCTCAGCACTTTTTGAAAGTACATCTAAACTGTTGTTAATACAGGGACCCAGCTAATCTGTGTCAGATCTGGGCAGCTTGGAAGGATGAGCATTACCTTTGGGCAAAGAGACACCAAGCTATAATTAGAATCATAGAATCATCATTTAGGTTAGATGGGACCTCCAACCTGTTCAAAACAGGTCTAACCACACCAGGCTGTTCCAGGCTGTGTCCTGGCAAGTCCTGAACATCTCCCAAGGTGGAGATTGCACCCTTCCTCTGGGCATCCCATGCCAGAGCTTGACCACCCTCTTGGTAATGGTTTGTTTTTCTGGTATGTGACTGGAACATGTCTTGTGTGTCCCTTGCATTTTTTACTCTCACTGTGTACCTTCAAGAGAAGTCCAGATCCATCTTTTTGGTGTATTTCAGTTAAGCAGTTGTAGACAGCAGCAAGGTCACCCTCAGCCTTCTCTGATCTGAGTGGGCTCAGTTCTCCCAGCCTCCTCTCGTGTTGGCCAGTGGCTAAGCCCTAAAATCTGAACCTTTGAGGTTTTTCTGTTTGACACTGTCTGTTTCCTTTAAGCCAAGGGATCAGTGACCCTCCAAAAAGTGGTTTTGGCTATTTGGTTGCCCATTTTAGTGTCAGTTTCTAGAATCCTATGGTGATCTAATATATCCAGGTGGGATACTCTGTTAATCATCAACTGGCTGGTGAGAAACAATGGTTACAGGGAACACCTATTGCTGTAAGTCTGAAGAGGGCTTTTTCATGAACACTGACTTTTAACTGCAGTTATATCTGACAGGAGTAATCACCAAAGTACTGTTTCCTGCAAGTAAACACTGTGCTTGGCCTAATGGATGCAAACTATTTTGTGTTCCCCTGTGTCCTTATACAGATGGAAACCAGAGGCCCTGGTGCCTGAGCAGCACACCAGTGTCACTCAGTAGTGTTGTGTGGGTGGGTGGAACCCCACAGTTCTCTCCCAGTCAGCAAAATGGAAAGAAAAAACAGCACAAGGTTTGATAAAGGGGGTAAATGGTGTGCAGCAAGGCTTTGGAGCCTGCTGTCACAGGTTACATTCTTAATACTAAGAATGACAGCTTAGCAACTGTTTTCATTTATAATGAGCATGTCTCAAATCAGATGAACACATAGAAGTTATTAAGAAGCTACTTTTTATTCTCTCACACTCTGTGCCTATTAGAGTTATGAGATAAACTCCATGAAGTGCCTTTATGAGTTGTCCTGGGGTGAGCAGCTCTGATGCTCATTTTAAAATTGTGGCATTGAGATTTTTGGGAGGCTGTGGGATTGGCATTGGGAGGAAGGCCACCTGCCCATGTGTCTCAGTTTTCCTGTGTGAAAGGACTTCATCACCCTGGCTGTTGTGATCTGTGCTTTATCATTTAATCATTTCTACCTCCTCTTATTAGGGTACTAATTTTGAAGCTTTAGGTGTGTACTAGGAAGAGATAGCAATGGCTTCTAACTGATCCTTTCAGAACTGAATTCTTGAGGTTAAATAAGGCGCTCAACCTGTCCTTGGGCACCAGAGGGTGCTCATGTCTTTGCAAAGAAGTGGCTCTCTCCCGAGATGTGTTCCTGAGAGCCTGTTGCATGATCTTTGTTTGCATGGGATCCTTCAGTGATTGGAACTACCTTAATTGTCTTTTTTTAAAAATTATACTTTTTCTGCAGAATACTCCAACACACTTGGACGGAGAGCCACATATAAGAGAGGGCTACTCATGGGAAGTGGAGAGGGATGGGTAGGCATGCTTGAGCCTGTGTACTTGCTCTTCCACATACTGCACATTTAAGTGTGATCCCTCACTAAATTTAGTACCCCTCCTATTTTTATTCTTTCTTTGTTTTCTTTCTGCTATTGTGGGGACTGTATCATGCTGTATGTTTTATAGTTACATAGGAACAATGCCATCCTTGCCCTGTGTCATGTTCTCTTTTACAACGCACTCTTTGATAACTGAACTGTGGTTTTTTAATTCTGAAGACTCCCAAACCACTGGGATGGAGTAGAGGAACTGTGGTCTGGATCTAGTCCTTGGCAGCTACTGGCCTTCTGGTCTGGCAGTGTTTCCTGGAGGCAGCTGTAGGGGCAGTGGGCTGGGCAGCATTTTCCCTCTCTGACTTCTTCCACAGGTGCCTGGTTCCTGTGCTGCAGTGAAGGGTCTGTGGAAGCAGAAAATCAGGATGAACTGACTAACCTGCTTCTGCTCTGTTTTTGTCAAAATGAAGGGGGATTTATGGTGCCTAAGTAGTACAAATATAGCTATTAAACCTTGGTATCCTTCTGTGAAAGGAGTGATAGTGATAACTATTCCCATTTTACAGAAGTAGGAAAAATAGCCTCCTTTTTGAAAAGATGCTGGACATCAAATGCACAAATGCAGGGGGCAGCTGTGTAGGTGGAACTAAGCAATCTTATTCTCTTATTCAAACTATGTATGGGATTGCAATCTCTCAGTCACTGTCTTCATACAGCAGAGACTTTTGCATCTCAGGGGAATAACATAGTTCAGTTGTGCAAATCTGATGACAGAAGTCCTGTGCTTTGGGAGACAAATAATCTGTGAATTGTGCAACAAATCTTCATAAAGTGAATCTGTAGAAGTCTGTTAGGATTGGCAGAGTTTGGGAATATGATTATACTCACCCACTTTGCTTTCTGTACCCCACAGGAGTTTTTGATTTCTTACTTTACTAATGGGAAATCACTGAACAGCTTTTATCATGAAAACTTCTATTTGCGGGTAACTTGTCATTAGTCTGGCTTCAGAATAAATTATGACCATGACATCTGTACTAGTTGAAATCTGGATTTAATCCAACTACCTTAGAATTTGAGAAAAAGTAAAGCCAGCATTTGGTTAAGCAGTAGTGCAGACAAATACTTGCTTTAAGTGCCCACAGTAGTGAATGAGAAATGTGTCAGCAGACTTGTCAGCCTCATAGGACCATAAATTGTTACTAGAACATGACAAGCTCTGACTGTTCCAGGTGGATGCAGCATGTGTGGTCTTCAGAGCATTCACACAAACTCTTGGTTGCTAATTGTTCATGGTACTGGTTGGCTGAAGGACCAGCTCTCCCTTAGCTGTGATTCCAAGGCAACCAACTAGTTCTTGTTAAAAAAGCTTTTCAGAAGATTATTATGAGCTGAGATAATCTGAAGATGCTGTAGGCATTATACTGAAGTGCTGTTGACAGCTTTAGTTTAGGATTTGTAGGTGTTTCCTTTCAAACCTCTACTTCCAGCTGCTTGTAACTTTCTCCAATTTTAACCATTCAGTGTGAAAATTTCCAGATTGATTCTATAGGAGGTTGGAAATTTCACGGGATACCTGAATAAGAATGTGTGGGGAGAAAATTTGAAAGTGCTTCAGAATCCTAATAAAAATACTAAAAAAAAAAAAATCAGTGTTCCTTTGAAAAGCTTTAGTTCTCAAAATACTGCAAGTTGGAAGCTGGAAGTTTGGCAGAGGAATGGTTTTCTGTTAGAGAAAATTACCTTTGAGTATTGACATCAGCCTTAATGTTAGGCCAAGTTTTGAGCCTTTCAGAGACATTTTTCCTGTAAGTACAGTATTGGTTGTGTCTTGTAAGGGGGTGTGCACAGGTAGCTCAGTGTTTCTCTTCCTGTGTCACATGGAGGCATGAATGTCGTGGTTGGAAGGTGGAGACACAGCGTTCAGCAGCTGACCACAGCAGCATTAGTCCTGCCACTAGTGGCTGATGAAGTGCAAAGCACCTGAAGTTTGTGCTCAGATGTGATGATGTGGGATGACCTGCACTGCAAATTGTGCTCTGAGTC
This sequence comes from Trochalopteron elliotii, assembly GCA_024734555.1. Lineage (NCBI taxonomy): Eukaryota > Metazoa > Chordata > Aves > Passeriformes > Leiothrichidae > Trochalopteron > Trochalopteron elliotii. The sequence continues at coordinate 3,714,036 of JANPWX010000073.1, forward strand.
AGGGAACAGCTCTGCTTTTGCTTAAATCATTGTCAGGCTCTGCTGGAGTTAGTGGAGGCAGACAGGCACGTGCTGAGCACTACTGACTGCTCTGGGAGGAATTACCTGTGATCATGTAATTACCAGTGCAATAATATATGATCCTATCATCTGCAACTTCATAAATATGCATTAAATGGCATTTTTTCCTGAAGACAAGATGTAGCTGGTCTTCTAAAGCTAAACCTGTCTGAATAGAGCAGTAAGGAGCAGTATGGCATCCTTCATGTGTTTTAGAGAGATTGTTTTCCATAATTAGAAAAAATAACATGAATCCTGTAACTAAGTACTTAAGTGTGACATGTAATTGCAGAGGATTGAAGTTGTTGGTTGAGAATTTCAATTCTTTCAGTTGATTATTTTATATGAGAGACAAGGGGAAAAAGAAGGTTGAGTTATACTGATCATACCTACGTGCTTCGTAGGAAGCTTACATAATTTACATAATCTAGTAGTAAAAGCAGATTTCTTGCTTAGTGAATCGACAGAACAGCCAGATAATTTTGCTGATGTGGCATGGAATTCCAGATTCCTAAATGGGAGAAGAAAGTTTGAGGCCTTCAACCTTCTAGAGCTATGTTTATCACAACCTCTGAGCACAAGGGGATGATTCACTGAACTGAGCTCCCAGTTGAAGAGGGAGATTCCCTTGGTTCGTGCCACAGGGACAGAAGCATCCCCATGCTACTTGGCAACACATGGTCCAAGCAGCAATAGCCATATGAACATATCCAGTCCAAAAGGCACCTGAGAAGTCTAGGGGACCAGTAATGTTGGAAGTCTGTGGATCCAAAGGATGTGGCACCAATTGGAGGAGGGTAAACACAAGTGCAGTAGAGTGTTTGACTCAATAAATTTCAAATATGATTAAGAATGTTAGTAAGTTATCCAATATTTGCTTAATTTGAAATAGTCTAGAATGTGTGAGAAATTTTCACTAGGCTTTGCTTTCTACAAGGAGAGGATAAAAAGAGATATGCTTACAAAATTCATCAGTGAGCTTTTAAATACAAGGCTTAGGTCGAGAATTGTCTGTAGTCAAGACATTGTCATGGAAATTGCAGTTGCCAGATGTTTTTCCTTTTGAAAAGTGATCTTTTGATTTTACTTTTTCACTAAAGAAAAGCCTGTTGAGAAAGTAGTGGGAGGTGCAACAGCAGTGAGGGGGCTTCAGAATTGGAGTTCTAAAAATTATTCCAGCTCGTGTGTCAGAAACATGAATAGAAGAGGAGGAGGAAAATGAGTTTTAAGAGACAGAGCTAATTGAGTGCTCTATCTACACAGTGTTGTGGATTTAAGTTTTGCCTGGAAAATATCCTGTATTACATAAACTGTGAAGGCAGAAGATGGCTTGAATAGCACAGCTTAATAAGCATGCACTGATGAGAATTCATTTTGGGATTTAATGTGCACTACAATGCTGAAAATTAGAGCACTTTCTGCCACACAGAATGTTAGACTTCACTATGAGCTCAGCCATAGTTAGAAATCAGAGAATCCAGGTGGGCTTGAGCCTTTTTTAAACACCTGAGCTGAAGAGAGGCTCTGGTCACACCAGTCAGGGATGAGAAACATGAATACAGAGAACCAGGCCTCATTATTTCTCATGCTTGCAGAAGTATTTGACTTTTTAGAGGGATTTTTTAGAGATTCCAGTTGTTCTAAGTGGTTTTGAATTTTCTTTTTCAGCTTTGTGTCTGCAGAGAATTGTCACATTTAAGATGTCCTTCCATGAAGGAGTATCCCTCCTAACCCACTGGTTAAGAGTGTCTTTTGAGCTAATTGAAGTTACATTTCTTTGGTCTGGTGGTCTGAATTTGTGACCACTTGGTGCTATGTGGGAAGTTTGGCATCGTGCAGGGCCGGCACCTAAAAGCATTTAGGTGAAAATAAAGCAGGGCTTGCCAGATGTTTAAATGGGAGAGCAGGAAAGCTACCAAGTCAACCATTTGAAGCAATCAGAGTATTTCTGAGGCTCCTAAGCGAGCAGGTGCTGCTGTGAGGGCGCTTCTGTGGCTGGCCTGAGGGGGGAGTGTAACACTGTCAGTCGCTGCTTCTGCCTGCAATTCTTGGCTCCTGCTCCTCAGACCAGGAGTTTGTCACTTTCTGCTTCTCATTTGTGCTGAAGTCCTCTTCGGGGAAAGAAGCATTAAATCTGGGAAGTAGCATTAAATCTGAAATGGGCATTGGTGTGGAAGAGCAGTGATTGGAGATTTATGAGCTGTGAGGAACTGTTTCAAATCATTCATAACAGGACTTAGATACCTGCTGTTAGAGGTTGATCATACATTTGTAGCAGTAGCTTCTGGACTTTGGAAGTTGATTTTATGTTTATAACGACGTTTATGGGCCTAATTTTGACAATAATGTTCTTGGTGAAGGCAGCTGGTCAGGTCCCCCACTTCACCCTGTCTGAAGAGTGCTCAAGGCCAACATCTGTCTAAGGAATGCACCAGCACATATGGCAATAGTTGGTGGTTTTTTTGGTAGAAACTATAAAGAGGAAAGATAAAGATATCTCTTCACTGGTCATTTCAGCTGTTGTTGCTGTTGTTGCTGTTGTTGCTGCTGCTGTTGTTGTTGTTGCTAAGCTCTTACACATTTGTGATTTTTAAAATCTTGTTTCTTCCTAAAAATATAAGGTAAGTACATGTTAATGCATAAGCAGACTACCTGATGTTGGAGTCAATCAGCCTCATATCTTCACCTGAAAAAATTTTGTAATAAGTAGTATTCTTATGCTTTGAAATCATCTAATTTTTTTGTAAAAATGCTCTTGCTCTTCCAAAGTATTTTTGAGAGTTCCACCAACCTGGTTTGAGGGAGGGAGCAGGTTGTGAAAAAATGTTCCCTTAAAATTGTTTATTTTAAGAATTTTAGGAAGCTTCAGAGAACCTTTCCAGAAAGCTTTTTTGGTGTATTAGGAGAAATTCCCATTTGGTGTGAAAATAGTTCCTGTCTGCTGGTCCATCCTGTTCCCAGTGATTTTCATAGAAACAGCTTGGTCTCTGCTTTACTGGAGATTTTCCCCGTGCCAGCAGAGTTTTACAAAATACAGAACACAGATACAATGATGGATTGGATTCAGCTTTTACCAAGGTTTGTGCAGTCTTTTTATTGCTTCATTAGGAGATGATTCAAATCCTTTGATTCTTTTTCTCTTTGCTCTGATTTTAGAGTCACTGAGTCACTGAGAAAAATCGAAGGAGCAGCAGACAACAAAGCTGCACACTTAAAATGTAGCTGCATGACTCCTAAAGCTGTAATATGTGAGCAATGGGCCCTGAGCCTGTGTCAGATAAAGTCATGCATGCTGAAGTTCCTGACAGCCTGCATAACCTCACAGAGACCAGATTGCTAATAGCATGTAAAGGTGCACTTTCTAAATACCTCAGGGCTTTCTAATTTTAAGAAATATTTTGGTACTGTTTCATCTGAAGTTCTTCTCTTTTTCTTCTCTTGAGCTGAAAAAAAACCTCAGCAGCTCCTGATTCCCTGTGTTCTCCATTGTAAGATAAACTCTGGTATGAAATTTCTAGTCAAAACCAGAGGAGGAGGAGGAGGACAGAAGTACTCACCCCAGAATAAATAGTACAGTAGTATGGCTGTCAGGTGGCATCATGAAGTGTTTGGAAAACCAAGTCCAGATCTATATTCCTCATAGGTCAGACCAGAGGGATATAGTTGTTTCTCCACCTTTCCATGGGAGTTCCTTAGTCCTTGAGCTGCTCTTCTGCCGCTGTTACTTCTCATGAAAACCTTTGGAAGATCTCCTTTGGTTTTCCTGTGGACAGAAGCCTTTTGGAAGTCTAAAAGGTTTACAGGACAAGATATCGTGTCTCGTCCAGCTTGTTAAGAACTCTGCTTTTTGAATGTCCTTGGCAGTTTGGTTCCAAACACACTGTTTCCCTCTGCACAGAGTTTTCTGGGAGCACAGTTCTTTGATGGATCCTTGGGTTTAGCTTCTAGAGCTTAGTCCCATGCTGGCTGAGAATGACTGCTTCCCCCATCACTTTCAGAAGGAAGTACAAAATTTAGGGTTTTCAATTCAGCTGTACTTCAATAAGTGTTTCTCATGTGCATACAGCCATCCTACTGCATATTCACACGTGCCAATAGAAACAAACAGCAAAAGGTAGCAAAACCCACATGCATTTAAATGTTTTTCTGGGCAACTTACAGAAGGAAGAGGGAAAAAACCCTATTTTTTCCTTCTTCACAGTAGGTGAACTCTTGGCATTGCTGATCTCAGTTCTAGATTTTACCATGGAAAGGAGATGTAAATCCTGAGCTCAAGACAGCTATTCTGGAAGTATCAGTATGTAAATGTAAAGTGCATAATCACTGCTGGGCTTTTTAGTGGTAGTAATTTTTCCACTAATGTGAACATTTATGAAAAAATATTTCTCCCCCATTAGGTATTGCTTGTTTAATTGCCTAGTCATGAGAGCAGAGTCTATGTGTGATTTTAATGAGGGAATGGTACAGAAATGAATGGAAATTAATTCTTTAAAGCAAGAATTTTCTGAGTTATAATGTATTTATAGATTCACTTGATTTGTTAGTATTTGAGCTGTTCAGAGGAATGTGATTTCAGTCTAAGATGTCTGTCCCATTCCCTGGGGGAATGAGGTGCTCTCTGGTACCAAGAGCTGTGAAATATTCCCCTTTCAGGACTGTCAGTCTGGAGCAGTGTGGTACATTGGACATGTTACCACCTGACAGTTCATCACTGTTCTCTAATCACTCTTCTTTGGAGAATTATTTTCTCTGGGTTTCCTTTGTTAGGAGGAGGGACAGAAGCTAACAATGAAACTTAGCTTGCCTCCCACAGCACTTCCTCCTCCTTGAGACTCCTTCCCACTTTGCAGTCAGGACACACTAGTGAAGTGCCATACCAGTTCTGTTGACTGAGTGGTAAACTGCTTGAAGATAAATGTTCAGAAATTAGAGTTTCAGGCCTGTGAAAGCTTAAACATTTATTGCAATCCTTACAGAATGTGATGGGAAGTGGACAGTATTTTGTGTTTGGTTTTTGCCTTCAAAATCCTACTCCATGAAATAAGTAAATGGAAGTTTCTGTTCTCATTTATAAAACATATTGTGAACTTAATATGTCCTCACTTTTAAAAACTTATGTTTTAAAATTGCTTGGCATTTTTGATGACTTGGAGTGGCAGTTTCACAGCATTGTCTGACAAGGGCAGAATAAGTTCACCATATCATGACTGTGTTCTGTATTCTCTTTTATCTGTTGTAAGACTATTTGCATGAATGTGCAATAGTAAGATTGGAGTCCTGCTGTGTTTTAGGTGCTTGTTTTGTGGGGTCTTCGGTTTGCTTTCAGTGTTGAATTTCTTCACTTTGCAGTGTCTGTCTCTGAAACAATTCACATATTCACAAATATAATATTTCCAGTTATTTTTACAGTTTCCCATAAGCTTTGAACTTTTTTTCCTGATACAGTTCTCTACATGTATAAATATTTACTGTAATAATTCTATCTCCATGCAGCAGGGAATATTCTAGTTATGGCTCAGGAGAAGCTTTAGAGACTTTATTTTGGACATTTTAGAAAAATACTAGGTCTCCATATTTTCTGGATACATAATAGTAATGGATTCAAGCTGTCCTGCTTACTGATAGCATTTTCTGGGTGTTTGGGGATTAGCTCTGCAGTTTTTCTCAAGTCTAAGTAGCATTTATTACCTTGCCTTTGCTTACAATGCCAAAAGAAGATAATACAGAATGGTGATTTCTGCTATTCAGTGGCCAGCAGAGCTTGCTGAATAACAAATATTAATAGCTCAGAAATTGAATAAAATCTTATAATATGAATTTAATATTCTTAACGAAATTCAGACTCTTAAAACCAAGGTTGTGGTAAAAGAAAAAAATAAAAAAGGCAGACCAACTCCTCACCGCACAAGGCACACAATGCAGTTTCTCACTGTAAACAAGAACGTGCTGATGATTGAAACTGGTGACTAAGTAAAAAAATCTAATGGTGCTTTCTTTGGTTGTTCACATAAATACATTACTTCCCTGAGATAAGTAATAAGCATTTACAAAATTTGGAAGTTTTACTTAAATGAAAATTGGTAGCTTCTCTGGCAACTGCTACCTGGAAAATAGAGTTGAAAGCAATGCTGTAACATGAAAAAGTAGCATGTAGCAATGCAATTATATGTCTTCATGTTATGAAGAGGCATTGATTAAAGTTGGTGCATGTATTTTATTTCATCCATCAGTAGTCATTTTCTGCAGGTAATACTTGAGAAATGCCCCATCTCTGGAAGTGTTCAAGGATGGATGGGGCTTTGAGCAACCTGGTCTAGTGAAAGGTGTCCCTGCCATGGCAGAGGGGTTGGAACTGGTTGATCTTTAAGGTCCCTTCCAAGCCAGGCCATTCTATGAAACCAGACTGTTCTTCTTCTTAGACAACCTCTTTGGCAGAGAGCTGCTTCTCTATAAAATCCATTTTGACAAGATGATGGTCAGTCAAATCAATTGATCAAATATCTTGTTGTCCAGGAGTGGGAGTGTAAGATCAAAGTTGAAATCAGTCTGCCAACCCTCATTACTGCTTATTACCTATAGAAAAATCAGGGGTGAGTTTGCCATAAGACAGCTTGTTCTGATTTACATATCTCCAGAATGATGGCAGCAGCAGTGATGACACAGACACATCCAGCTCAGGCAAGGGCCAGAAACAAGGCTAAGTCCTTTGGGAGTTTTCATGCTGGATGCTGCACGTAAAAGATGAGCTTAACTCTTGTCAAAGGCTGCAGTGTGTGCTGTACAGATGATACAGAGCTTGGAGTGGCTGATGCCAGTAAGGTTTCCAGTGCTGCAGAGACTTCTACAGAGAGAAGTGGAAACTTTGCCTCCTTCACAGGGCACCGTGCTGCCCCCGTGGTGTAAGTGTTTCTGCAGTACAATCATCCTTTGTTTGTACTATGGGGGGTACCATAAGAGCTGACAGGAGGGTGGGGCATTTGCCATGATGCTCTTGACTGGAGAGGTACTAGTATTCATCACATTGTAAAATTCTGAATTTGTTCTTCATTATCTCATTATTGCCTGCTTCTGCTCCTCTTAGGACTTTAACAGAAGCAGAAGCACTTAGTCCTAAGTCAGTGGTAAGATGAAGATGCTGGAAAATTATGGTTCTTTTCCTGCTGGTGTTTTAGAATAGTCATGGAAGCTTACAGGAACTCTCTGTCTTTTTGCTTATTAAGTTGTCTTTGTAACAACTGAAACGGTGCCCTTTTCTAAAATCTGAAGTACTGACAAGGCCCACATGACTTTAAGTTAAACTCCCAGTGGTTCCTCGGTGTTTAAAGTGTATAAGAAGAGTATAAATATGTGTAAAGTGGGGAAGTCTGTGATAAGACCATGCTTGCCCTTAGGAGTAGCAGTCAGATATAGAGGAGATGTGGGAATTAAGAATTTAGAGCTCCATCTAACTATTCTAGCTATCAAATAACTGATACTGCATCAGTGACTAACAAACACGTACCACTAAGAGGAACAAGAATGGCACATCCACGTGCTGTGCCTCACCTTTGTGCTTGATTGCTGGGAGCTGTTATCCTCTGAGGATGAGGCATGGAGAGAAGCTAGCAGGTAGCTAGCTTCTGGAATTACTGCAATCCATCTTCCTCATCTGCACTCCTTAGGGGCAGAAAATGATTTTTAAATGAGGTTGGACTATTTATGCTTTATGTAAATTTCAGAAAGTTAAGTAGTGAATCAAATGAATGTTGTCCTTAACTTGAATATGTTTATCTCATCATTAAGAGTAGTTTAGATATGACTGTTAAGGAAGAGGAAAGTGTTTCCTTGTAGGATATGTAGAAAATGTGTTAAGAGTCTGTAATTTAATTGTAGGTGAACACTTTTTTTTGACAAAAGAAAGTAAATCAAATACTTTGACTAAGCTGAGCAGTCTAATAGCAACTTCAACAGCAGTCCGTGCTTCCTGACTGATGAAATCAGGGTAAGTTATGGAAAACTGCCATGATCCAAGTTCCATCCTATTTGAAAGATGATAGCTAACAAGTGCAAAGATGTCACCAGCTGCAGTAGGCAGGAGATAATATGCAGAGTGTGCAAGGCCATTTACAAGTGATTTTTTTTTACTTTTCTGATAACAAATGAAGTTTTTTATTTGTGTATTTTTACATATGGACTATGTATGCTTTCTGTAGTAGCCAGTTTTGCTTCTTTTCTTTTTCCAGAGTCAAGATGAGAGATATGCTTTCATTGCTGAATGGTATGACCCAAATGCTTCGCTCTTTCGGCGTTATGAGCTTCTGTATTATCCAAAAGATTCATCAATTGAAATGGTAAGGATGTGAGAAAAAACATCTGTTGTCATAAATGTAATATCCAATTAAACAGTTCATAAAAGTGCAAGCCACTGCCTATGCCTATTAATTTTCCAGGTAAGAAAATTTAATTTAAAATGTATCTTGCTCTGTTTCTAAAACTAAAAGAAAAGCAAAAAATATGAGTTCAAAGCGAAGCGTATGGAATAGCTTCCACATTTATGATTTTTTTCTTTCTTAAAACTTGCTTTGGTGTGGAGAGATTAATTTTCACAAATCTTGTTTTCATTCAATCTGTGCTTGGGTTTCAGAATTGAAACTCAGCAGCACTGGCCTAGTGCTTGAGAAAAGTAAGCTGAAGCTAATTTCAAACAGGAGAATAAGCTTCAGCAGAAATTCCAGAAGTCTCTGAAGAGTAAAATGTAAAAGAGTCTTATCAAAGTAGAGGAAATGGTGAATGTGGTTTAGTGAGAGGTAGGACATTTCTGACAGTGGGATCCAAATTTTTCATCAGTGGTGCTTGCACAGACCTTTCTGGCTTGTGGTTTATACACCTAATCCCTTTGCTTACTGACAGTGGTGAAAACCAGCATTTTGCAGCAGCAGTCATGCATATAAAAATATAATATGTACTGTAAAGGTAATCCTCATGCCAACCAATGCTTTGTGCTTCCTTTTAGGAATGAGTAAGTGTCATGGACTAGTCTGTTCTGATTCTTAGTGAAGAGTCTAAGAATAGCCTAGATTTGGATATTCACACTTAGTAATTTCATTATCAGATTTTAACTTTGCTGCTATAAAAATCAACTGCAGAAATAGCAAATCTAGTGGAATTTGCCTTTTCTTACCCAAACTGCTCCTCACTGAAGCAATAATAGCCAGTTGTGTGAGAAGATGCACTTTTGGCACTGATTACTAAGTTAGTTCTTTGTACAATGTTTGTATGTGCACGCTTTTCAAAATGTGAGTTTCTTTAGCTGATCAGTCAGGAACTGTAATAATCTTCCTACACAACCACGTGTAGGCTGCCAGAATTGTTGTTCATTTCACCTACACGTCTCAAAACCAAGAGCTTCCAAGGTGTTCTTGAACTTCCTAATGCAGTGTCTATGTCTTGGCAGACTTTTGCATTTTGTTGGTGTGCTCTTAGGTTAAAGTAGCATGGTGTGTAAACAGCCACAGACTGCATGTGGGCAGGACAGGAATTAAAAGAACAAAAATGTATGTGGACACCCTTAGAGAAAGAATATCTCAAAATCACTTTTGGGGGTGAATTTGTGGGCAGATAGTACATTTAGAATTATTTTCTGTCTGTCTGATTGTTTGTTTGTTTGTTTGTTTGTTTATTTCTGCAGAATTTGGTGATCTTTTCATCTTTATTACTGCCTAATTCTTCTGCGTCTTTTAGTACTTTGCTGAGATGACAACCTGCTTTACCTCTAACGTGTCTGAGAGAAGGGAGGTGGTGGATGTGAGCCAGCTTTTCCCCACATATGAGGAGGATGTTTCATCCCCTTTACCCCCCATCCCTGACAGCAGCTCTGCCTTATCACACACCTCACCTGAGGGTGGAGGAGAGCTCTTGAAGGCTTGTGTTATATGAAGTCCTGAGCTTAATTTTCTTTCTGTCCTTAATGTCTTGTTTGGTGAAGTAGAATGACAGTGGGAATAATGAGAGAAGTTTCCAGCTTGCTTTGCAGCTGTAAGAAGACAGCACAGATTTTTGTCCAAGGACAGCAAGCAGTTCTTTCAGTCAAATTGGGTCTCTTGACAGAGAGGCCCCATTCTCTGAGTTTTCCATGGTTAATAACTCTCATGGGGAATTTTTAAAGCCCTAATAAATTTTCTTTCTACAAAACATTTCCTAAAAACAGAGGAGAAATCTTTAAAAAGGACAGATTCTTAGCAGAGCACTATTTTGTTTTCGGTAATTTACTTCTACATGTACATGGGCAGGAGTGGAACAATCCAAACAGTTTTATATTTCTTCTGCTGTGGCTTAACTTTAATTAGTTAATAAAAAAGTCTTTTAAACAGATTCAAAAGTCCACTCTAAGGAAGAATCCTTTAACACAGGTAGATCCCCTCTTGTTCTTGAAAGGAGAGAAACACCTTGGAGTGCTTTTCTAGCAACCATTAGTGAAATAACCAAAGAAATACTCAGATTTTTTGTCAAGATATGGAAGAATTTGCTTATGGTTGGGACAGTTAATAGGCTTCCTGGCAAAGTCTGGGAGAAAACAAGTAGCTGAATTCAAGTTGGTTTCTTTGATTTTTTTTTTAACCACGTTTTTTGTCATTTCACTCCCTACTGCACTTGAATAGTGAACACTTAGTAGGAGCATGTATGAGGGGCTAAGGACATTTCAGTAGGGAAGGATTCTTCCTTACAATCATGCCTCAGTAGAAGGAAGTATCAAAATTATTTACAATTCTTTAATTTGCAAAGTTCTGGCTATCCAGAAAACAATTACAATTCTTCTAGCCTTGTAACAGAACTGTATTCACACGTTTCAGAGCATGGAATTTTGCTCTTAAATTTTTTTTCCCTCCAAAATTTGTGGGAATGATGTTTTTTCTTTTATTGCTATTCTAGTGGATACAGCATTGCAGTGGAGGACAGCACCTGTAGGTCTAGACAGAAGGGGAAGTTTGGCCTGAGGAGGACAAAGTTCCTTTCATAGACTTCCACTTCCCCAGAAGTGGAAGGCATCTGTAATATCTACTTGCAGTAATATGTAACTGTTCAGCAGGTTGACTTCTGTGCTTTGGCAGCCCACCCAGAAAACTACACACTAATGTCTGGCTTCTTGCTTGGAATGATGACACATAAAGCTGAGTTGTCCTGACAGGCTTTTGAGCTTGCAGCTCTAGGCAGTGAGAACATCTCAGCCAAGTGTTGCAATCATCTCTCTGTCCCTAATGCTCAGTCTTACACAGTCAAATAGAGCATAATATCACTGGAATGATGCCCTGAAGAGGAGACCTGCCAGTGTGTATCCTGATCGTTCTGGTGCAAGCCACTGGGCTGTGAAACAGCCTGGATGTGCTGGGGGAACTCTCAGTGAGACTGGGCAGAGGCATCCACCAGCCACCTGAACCTTTTATCACAGCTTGAATTAGAGCAAGCAAATTACAAACAAACAAAAAAATTCTAATACAGCTGTTGGCCTGAGACTATTTAAAAGGAATAAATTTGTAATTGTGCTTTAGTCTTCTAAGCTTTCTTGGCACACCTGTAAGTTCAAAGGGCTTGGAATTAAATTGATGAAGTAATCAGATTCAATCCCACAGTACTATGGAAACTTCTGACAGTGAAGACTGAGTTTGCCCACAGCTGAATGTCTTGCTCAAGTAGATTTCAATCCTGTTTTTGCTGCAGTACGACGTGAAGAACCGGCGCACGTTTCTGCGGCGCACCAGGTACGAGAGCCTGCACCTGGAGGATCTCTACGTGGGCAGCAAAGTCACCGTCTTCTCCCGGCACCTCACCGTCGTGGACTACGGCAACCTCTACACGGCCCGCAAGCTGGGCAGCCGCAAGGAGAGGTCACAGGGGAGAGTTTGGGGGTCTTGTGGCTGGATTTAGGAGATGTTTGCTAGGAGTGAGGTGTCTCTACTAATGTGGGCAGAAGAGGAGGTGGCTGTGTGTTTGCACGTAGGGGTCTGATTTTCTGATGGCTGCAGAGAAGCAAAGTGGTACCTGCTTGTGGTACCACTGCAAGGCCAACTTATCTATAGTGTCAGCTGCTGGCTGCTCTGGGTATCTTGAGGGAGGAGGAAAATGGGTCCTGTTCAGCTTCGTTATTCAGCCATGGCAGGCAGCAGCAGGGTTCTTGTGATTTGTGGATTCTCCTGGGGCAGAATTGATATGGTAACTGATGCATGCTGAGCTTGAAAGGCCTGGACCTTGTCAAAGTTGCAGCTGTCTCTCTGGGATCTGTGCAGAAGCCTAGTGCCTCACCAGTGTGATCTGCTCTCTGTTAGTAGTAATAAATGAAAGTACTAGAAGACCACTCCCATTTTCTGTTGGTTTTCCTCACTGTGGGGATTTTTTGTGAGAATTTTTTTCAGCTTCTCCTAAGCTCTGTGTGTGTGAGGACAGAAAGTACTGGGTGAGAATGTCAGTAAAAATTACAGGCTTGTTTGTTAGGACAAAGTTTGTTTAACATGGATGAAGATAAGACTCATAATATATTTTTGATTTAAAGACTTGCTTTGGAAAAGACTTTTAAGAAGCCATCTGAGAGCAAATATCAGGACTAAGAATACAAGGACACTAAGGTTAATTTATAAGAAATTTAGATCTGGTTTAATGGCAGTGCAGGTAATCTCTGAAATTGCAAATTAATACATTTTTATAATTTCCTCCAGCCTTTTTGAAAAGAACACAGAACATTTTCTTAGTTATGATATTCCAGTGAGCCTTAATCACTTTGTCTCTTGCTCCCTCCCAGTAAATGGGCTTGTTTTGAATTCTTGGAGAGTTGTACATAACCAGACATAGAGGAAGAGCTGCATGTTTTAACACCCATCTTTGTCTTAACTGCACATAAAAATTGCTGCACATGAAAATGCCTGCCATAATTCCTTTCCAGAGAAGTTCTAGTACTTCTGCAAGCTGGGGTTGGGCGTGGTGAAGGAGCAGCAAAGGAGGTAGAGAACACAAGGGGATGGATTCTGTGTATGTGGCTACTCTTTTTGTTCCTCAGTGCACCTTTGGGTAGATTACATCTTTATATCAGTGTAAAGTTGTGTATTTCCTGCTCTGCCTAAACTAACATAATCCCTGGTGCTCTTGCAGCGCTCATGGAGATATACCAGGAAAAGGCAGCTTTTGATAAAATGACATTTTCTTCTTGTAAGGAGACCTTGCAGTCTACATGGCAACACTGTAATTGTGTCAGTGAAGTGGTTGGTCTTGGGAGGAGGCAAATTTTTGTACTGCTCTACAAAAGGAAGAAAAGGCATTTATGACATGTCAGCTGTTTGGAAAGTACTTTTGGAATGTTGGCTGAAAGATAACATAGATATTCAAGTGGTGTTACATATTCAGAATAGCCCAAAGGAACTGTAGTGAAAGGCACCTTACTCAGGCAAGGGGTCCTCAAAATCCAGTTTCTTCACAGAAGCTTTCACTGGGTAAACAGGGTCAAATTAAAAGAGTTTCCTTGGGCAAAGCAGTTGCATGTGAGTTATTTGTCCTTTTGGCCTGTTCCTAGCAGGTTTTACAGCAGATATTAGATGCAATAAGATTTCTGCAGTGCATGATAATTCTCAAAATAATCTGCAGTTGGAATTATATTAATAATTTTAAGGTTCCTGTATGAAGCAGAGGGTTTCTTTGTCTTTTTTTGCCATTGTGCTGTACAGGACTATTGGCAGATCAGTTTGACTTTGGAAATACCTTGTTTGGTGACTCAACATGTGCTCAGACAGGCTCAGCAGAGGCCTTTGAGGGAGACTGCAGAGCAAATATAAAAAAAACTTGAATGTTTTGAGTTAGGAACCTTTATTTTTGTCAGCAAAACAAGTGAATGTGACCCTAGGTACATGAGATACAAAACAGATGTGTAGAAAAAGGCTAGATTTACATAAGCTCTTTCTAGAATTAGGCTAGAATTATTAAGACAGTTCTGTTTCAGTTTCTATACCTACTTTTCTTAAGTCTTGAGTCAGTTTTTAAATATTGTTGTACTTAAGTGTTCTGCATTTCTGTTCCCCTCCCAGTGTATCACAAGAAAACCATCACAAACAGTGACTAAAATGGTTAAGTGAGCATGTGCTTACTTACAGTGTGCCACTTAAGGAATCCCTGGCATGGTACAGGACTTTCTGTTTCTGTAGCCTTTCATTCACTTGTGATCCTGGTTGTAACCTGAGGTAAACATTTGTCTGACTGGTGTGTCCTGTCTAAGTAGGCTTTACTTAGAGTCAGTATCACTGGTATTGAAAATGATGTTAGAAGACTTGTGTGTCACCCAGAAATACTTGTGGTCTGTTTTGAGTGGGATATGTTATTCTTATGCTTCTAGTAATTGACATATTCAGCATTTCTTCCCCTACAAGACATAAGCTACTGTACATGCAGCAGTCCTATTATTAGAAGTAGGTAGGTCTCAAAAGAATAGTCACAGCATGCTTTGTGCTTTGTTCCTTTGATCAGTTCTCATTTTCTGTTGTTTCAGTACTCATTGCAGTGCTGTCACACAGTCCCTCTGAAAATGTAAGCGAGTGAGCTTAATTTTCCTTCTTTCTCCTTGGTTCTTAGACATGAAACTGTTTTCATATCTACACTGCAGTCTGCATCATGCCAAACCCCATGAAATGTATTCCTAATTAAAACTAAAAATAGGGCACATGAATTGAAATCCAGTCTCAGAAAGAGTCTTCAGCATCCTGGAGTATGCTTCTTGTATCCTGCTTGTTTCTGATAAGCTCACACTGAAATGTTAAAGTTTAAATATCAGTGTTAGACGAAAGATATTACAAGGGTTGCTCATTGCAGTTTGTATTAATGTCTTCTAGCTAAATTGCTTTGTAATGGAATATTTCTTTGCAAATTTGTAGGAATTACACTATTACTAAACCCCTTGAAATTAGAAAAGTAAGGGACAATTTATTTCTAGCATTACCAGTCTGTCTCAAACGACCTGTGTAATAACATAAATTCAAAAAAATGTTCCTTGAGGAAATGCAAATGGTGCTGGAGATCCCATTCCAGGGGTTTGATCCATATTGTTAGTGGGAAATGGCAATACTGAGAACCTCTTGTGGCAGGATGCAGGTCGTGCATTGTGTGATTCTCATTGGTCAAACGTGCAAATTTATCATATTGCAGGGTGTACCATGTGAATTGATGTCCTCCTCCCCATGGGCCTCGATTCACGTGGAATACCCTGTGATATGATAAATAATACCACAAGATGAGATGGGGCTGTGAAATCCTTGGGGAAAAGGGGGACAGGCTCTAAGGCTGCATGGAGTATGTTGGCAAACTGTGTTCAAGGCTGGTGAGAGGTCAGCTTTTCCTGATCTGAGGATGGGGCTAAACCAGCTTTAGCCTGCACTGCAGTGGACTGAAGCACAGCCTTGGTTGGCTGCTTTCATGCAGTTTCTGGCTGCAGCCTTAGTCCATCGGTCTGTTTGTATCACACTTCCCAATGGGTCTGAGCCTGAGGGGCTCCGTGTGTAGGAGCTTCCTGGTGCTTGAGGAAATCTGTTTGTTTCTGAGCTCTGAAGGTCCTCTACGCCTCTCCCTTAGTTGCAGATAAAATGTCGCATATGTTCAAATCTTCCTGGTTACATTTCCTGGTCCTAACACCTCCCTTGCTTTACATTTGCTGTGAAATTGTCTGGCTCTTGCCAAAGCATCTGTCAATCTGGGGTCACTTAAGGTTCAGAGTAAATGTAGTGGAAGTTCATCCATCTCCTATAATCCCATCATATTTGCCCTGGCTGGAATATATTGCTGCTAACCTAAGGGCTGCTTTCCATGCTATGCTGGTACATAAAATAGGAAATTTGCAATTATTTGTCTTTCATTCAAGCAAGTACTACAATAAAAAATTCCATCTTGGAGATCCTTCTTTATTGGAAACAGTGTAAAAGATGGAAACTGCACTTTAGGGTTGTCAGACCAGTGGCGTTTCTGAGATGCAGGGCTGAATAAATCTGTTGGTTTGTAAGCCACGTGCATTTGAAACTGACTCACCACAAGATGAATGCAAATAGAAAATGCAGTTTTACAGACCTTCTTTTTGTGCTTGTTATTTTTGATTAATAATACGCTTAGTGCTGATGGTGTTCTTGGTGCTATGCAAAGCTCACTAATAAAACTGTCCTGGCCCTGGGAATGTACAGCGTAAAAAGATAATTGCCTAGAAGACAGGATGTACTTGGAAAAAAAAAGATGTGGGAGAGAGTGTAGAGATTTTTGGATTGATGTCCCTTAGAATATAGAATATAGCTGTCAGTCAGTATAAGAGATGCAATACCTCCTCTGCCATCCTTTTATTGTGTCTATTAACAGTGTCAGCTATTTGGCATGCACATTCTATACCATGAAGTTTTTATACTGTACCAAGCACAAGAGGATCTTCTTCTCACTAAGGACTTCAAATATTTTAAAAGTATTAATAAAACAATGATTTAACTTTGGTTTTTATGGAAGAGGCACATGTTTAAGTAATATTTTTAAACGGAATTTTAACAGCTTCAATTTTATGTGTATGATTAACATTAGGAAAGAAAGGGAGCTGAGCAAGCACAGGGAGAAATTAACAATTCAGTTGTGTTCTAACCCAGAGTGAGGAGCTGTCAAGATACCAATTAGGTAAGGAAGAAGTGGTCAAATTGTGTGCTCTGAGAGCAAATGGAGAAGTTAGTAAATAATTCCTGCTGGAATACTGTGAGCCAACTTGTGTTAGAAAGCCAAGGAAATTATAATGTGCAAAGCTTGTTCTTATCAGAATAATGTGTTGCACAGGCATTCAAGAACAGCATGGAAATTGATGAGACATTGGGACAGTGAATATGTGACTGTGACAAAATTTCTCTCCTTGACATGCTGGTTTTCAGTCTGAATATAAACCCAACATGCAGACCAAATGCTCTAAGGAGAATCATGTTGGCTCTATCTCTCTACTATTTCTTTTTCTTCCCCAGAACGCTGGCTTTGATTAAACCTGATGGAATGTGTAAGATTGGAGAGTTATTTGATATCATTATTAATGCAGGACTGACAATAACTAAGGCCAAAATGATGCTGCTTTCAAGGTAAGGAATTTCTAAGGTTAGCTCTTTTGTATCTAAATATTTCTGCAATTAAGAATATTCTCTAAAGCTATTCTGTGTATTGTGTGTTCTCAGATCCATTCTAGTGAGTAAGAGAGGTAACTCATGAAACTTATCAGTTTCATAATTCTGTAGTTTCTGAAAGTATTTAGAGATTTAAGCTAAGTATTAAGAAGTGGTGTGCAAATGAGTATGGGTGATGAAATATGTCATGTCTGTATGAACCCAAGGTAGCTACCATAGCTTTAGCAATCCAGCAGTGTTTACTACTGGCATGTCTGTATGTCCTCACCTCAAGGCTTCCTCATACGGATGGTATTGCTGATTATAATAATGTTATCTTTAAAGTATTCAGTTTGCTCGCTCTCAGTAAATCTGTTGTCTTAATTTGTGCTCTCAGATTTGTGCTTTTTAATCACTGAAAGTCCTAGGCAAAGCAAGTGTTCCTCTGATGGTGCAGAGTTGGACAGATTTTACTCATGCATCTTCCTAATCCCCCACCTTCAGTGTTCTCCACTTCTTATTGAGCCCCAAGATTTAAATGAAGGCATTCTTCAGAGGAAAGAGAACATAATTAATTTACCTTAGAAGACTTTCCCAAAGTTACTGCATTATTTCTCCATTGCTCCTTTGCCAAACCTATTAGTATGTGACATGTTTTTGGAAAGAAAAGCTATCTGTCTTACATAATACCATTTTCATGTGTTCTTATTGTTTATGTGAGCTCAGGAACAATTTTCCTTCACTTCAGAACCTTTTTGGCTTTCTATAATACTGATAAAATAACTACAGGACTTCCTCCTGCCATCTCTGCATGCACCTGCTGCAGTGTCTCCATGGTGCTGGTCCCAGATCCTCCATCCGACAACTCCAATTCATGAGTTCAAAGAGATTTCTAATGTTTCTTTACAATTCATAATGTCTTTCAAACTAGATTTTTTTTGTTTCCTCTCTCCTGCAGTCTGAGAGATTTGGTCCTGAAGTGTTGTTTTGGGTGGTGCTTTATTTTGGTGTCTGTCAGAGAAGTCAAACTGTTGAGCCAAGTCGTGTGCTTTAGAGTTGACTCAGACTGAAGGGAGGAAATGGAGACTTGAACTTTTACTGCCTGCTGCAATATAAAAATTTCTGGTTGTCTGGTATAATTGAAAGTAATTATTAATAAGCAGAAGACTGGGCTGTGATACTGAATGTATTTAAATAGTGTCTTGAGTATTTTGTGGTTTCTCTGCATACTATCTACTCTGTTTCTTGGGACTGTGCCATTTTAAAGTGATAGAACTATGGCTTTGCCAAAGTCTTCTACCCTTAGATTTCTGCAGGTTTGCTTGTTCAAATCATCATCATCTACTGCTGTCTTTAAAGGGATTATTAACAGCATTTATCTGTCAATCACTGTTAAGTAGATTCATGCCTTCTGTAAAAGTTGTAGCCAAGATACGAAAGTGTGGGCAGGCACTTGCTTCTTCAGTCTCTTCCTTTAATCCTGTGTCAGTTCAGTCTGTTATACATAGGTGAACACTGTTTTCCATTATTTGAAAACAGAGAACTAATAATGAAATTAAAAGGGAGCTAAGTAGTACAACACAACTGCACTTTGATATTTATTTCAGTAGGAATTGTTAACTGAGTAGTAGAGCTCAATTTGTTTCAGAAACAGACCTCTCAAATACTTCTTTGCAATCAGAAATGGTAATACTTAATTTCTTCACATACCTTTTTCATATTTGCTTTCAAAAATTATTTGGTGAATTAATTTCGGAAGAGGATTTTCTGGTGAAATAATGAATTGTAGACAAACATTTTGCAGAGTGTAGGCTTGAAGTGTGAGATTACAGGAGTTCCTGTGTCTAGCATAATTTTTACATCGTGCTTCTGCCTTAGTTTGAAATGTAAGCAAATTTACTGTATGGTTAATAAAAATACTTTGGATTTTGAATGGCTCATACTTATACTGAACTAAAAGCAACAAACCAGGAATTATTCAGGTCATTTTGATAAAAAAGCTGGAGAAAAATGTGACTGTTCAAACATTGATAAATGGTAAGAAAATTAAATTATTCTTAGGTTCTTCTTGATGTTATTTATTTCCTCTGGCAATATTTGGTTTAAGTCTGGACTGCAAATATGAGAGAGGCATCTAAAGTTCCATTTCAGATGACAGAACTATGCCTTTGTTCATACTTGGAATCTGTTATTTGAAAAATATGCAGGCAATTTCTGTCAATAAAGAGAGCTGCTCAAAACGAGCAAAAAAAAAATCAGAAGACTGTGCTGCAGGTAAAAACAACTTTCTGATTTGGAATCTCTTAGTCACCCTACAGCACTGCTTTGATTATGAACTTTGTACCCAGAGTAGAGGTCAGCAACATTGCTTTCTTTCACTTGTCAATCCTCTGGAAGAGCTTGTCCTTCTGTACAAGTTCCATCTTCAAAAAGTGGCACACACCAGGATTTGGAGCAAGCCAATTCTGAGCCTGTGTTCTCAACAGGAATTCTGAAGTTGCAAAACAGCAGTTTTAGAGCTGAAAAACTCCATGGATTTTTCTAGCTGTTGCCATGCAGAAAAAGCAGTTCAGTAAGCAAGAGTAAAACGTGAGAAGCAGCTGGGGAAGAGAGCAGCTTGGCTGGTGGCAGGGGTTGGTGGGGTGAAAAGCCACAAGATGGTGTGTCCTTCAGTGGGTGGATGGTAGCTCTGCACTGTGGTGGTCCCCAAAACCTGTGTAGTTGGGTAGCTGAGCCCAGAGCTGGTAGGAGTGTGGCTGTGGCAATGCAGAACTTGGGAAGGGCCACCACCCTGTCTGAAAAGGACAGTGTTTTGCTTCCAGCACCTGAGGAAAGGCTGAGTAACAGCTGAGCTGCACACACACTGGGTGTGCCTGGTAGCCTTTATTTGCCTGGCACTGTAAAGGAGACCCCTCACTGCAGAAACCCCATTGCTTTGGAAGAAAGCAGTGTGTAGTCACTGCTGTGCTCCCTGAGGAGATGTGCAAGACCAAATTGAATTTTGAAGTGTGAAAGTGTGGGAGAAATCTGGTTTTAATATGGAGTGCATTGTGCTGCCTATGCAGCTTGTAAGATTGGAGGACCCTGAATGGAAACCAGGTTATGCAGTATTTTGTTATGCACCAATTTAATCAAACACTAGCCTTGATAAAGAAGTGTTCCAGTGGAGCAGATAAGTTGTTTGTTTATGCTTTAAAACCAAACTCCATTAAGCAATATCCCCACTCAAACTGATGAATGATGAAAGCAACATAACAGCAAATGGCTTGGCAAGAAGGTGGCTCTGCTGCATTTATTTCTCAGCCTGAGAATGTGGGGACCATCAGTGACCCTGAAATGGGCTTTAGTAATTCATTCTCAGAGCAGGAGCAAAAGGAGTTCTCAGCTGTACTGGTAGCCACACAAAATATGACAGACATTTAAATGTAGTTTCTGTTATTGGACATGAACGCCCAACAAGTTGTCCAGCTTAGGAAGGCATTGCCTGTAGAAACATGTTTGTGAATGATATTTGAATGAATAATAGTTGTGGTTTTCGGGGGGTAGTGTTTTATATATATATGTGTGTGTGTGTGTATATTTTTTTATATATATAGCTGTATCTGTGTTTTTACTTTTCCAGAAAAGAAGCAGCTGATTTCTACGCTGATCATCGAGCAAAACCTTATTATCAGTAGGTATATCAATTTCAGCTTGATGTGTATTAAGCTTATTTATTGAATGCACAAAATTCATTTACTGTATTTGATACCACAGGACCATGGGAAAATCAAAGCTTGTCTTAGTTGAGTGGAGCCCTTTGTAAAACATGCACCTTTTCTTCTTCGTCCAGGGAGAGATCCTTATTTCAGCTATTCAGGGTTTTAACTCACACTTTTTACAACCCAGTGGTATCAGGGGAATGTCTTTGTCCCTCAGAAGTGAAAATGCTCCTAGCAGGGCAAAACTTCAAAGCCAGGGTAAGTGATATCTTCAGGATAGGGGTGGAGCTTGCAGATAATGAGAATTAGGGGGAGCACTTAGTTGTAAGAATTGATTTGTTAATATGTACCCCAAATCATAAATAACTGAAAGGATAGTGCATGGGGCAGTTTTTACTGTACTACTACCATTGGACAAGTGTCAAGCTTCCATGATGCTAGACTGCTCCACCTAACGTGGGATACCATAGTCTTTCCATAACTGACCAGATGGATGGTTATGACCCAGAGAATGAGTCATTTGTACTTTCACTGAAAACAACTTTCTTTTCCTCCCTGTTCATTGGGCATTCTGCCTCTTCTGGGAAGAAGGTGCCTTGTGTTTTTCAGCCCTGTTGGTGCCTGGGTTTGCACTGATGTGGTTGAAAGACCTGGTATCAGTACTGTCACAGAGTGCTTGGGAATTAGCATTGCCAGCTGCTCTCCTGCAACAGCAGCTGATTTTTGTGGGCCCAAACTCAAGCCCTTCAGAGAGACATGGCCCCAGGCAATGTCTGACCATGAAAGGTCAGAGAATGGATGATTTGGAATTGCCTTTTCTTTGCTGAGTAAGCCTGCTTGAATATGTTGATAAATAATCAAGAATTTTGCCTGCAGTGTTATTTCACAGATGTCTATCTAAACTAATGGTAATTGTCTGAAGAACTGTAGCCTTTGCCTACTGTGATGTGCCTGTCTCCTATCCTATAGTCCTATTGGCTACATCTTCTCTATAGAATTTTTCTCTAAATTAGAAATAAATAGCTCTAGAGCATTCCTAATCAAATAGAAACAAGAAACTTCAAGGCAGTAAAGTGTGAAATCTACGACTCATTTATATTTGATGTTGTATCTTATCTTTAAATTCAGATTTAGTTTGCAAGTTCATTAGTCAATGTAAGTCTAGTGACTAGTAGGGAAAAAATAACAATCATATTGTTTGGAAAATAAAGGTTTTCATATTAAAGAATTTAAAAAAACATTCAAGGATTAGTCTGCGCAGTAAATAGTGTTGTAGAAATGGATTTTTTCTTGGGTGTATGTATGTGTACTGTTTAACTGTCCTAAACAAGCAGATTCTGACCAACAGATCCTGACTCCCAATAGCTTTTTATTGTGTTGTTTCTTTATGTAGCTTTTCATAGTTTTAATATTGTTTCTTTTTCAAAAAACTACTAGGATTTCTCTTCTCTTCTTGACCAGTGATCATTAGGAAAAAGGCAGTTGGAGAAGCATTCGCATCCACAATTATAGTTGTGTAAAGCTCTTCTTTTAAACAAAGTGGTACAAAACCCAGAGTCAATGTTCTCCTGTGTTGGTTCTGTCCAGACTAAGCAGTGAAAAAACAGGTTTATTAGTATGCATGTTTTGTGAAGATACTGAATTATAGTTATGGTATTTTGTTTAGTTTTTAAATGGAATGTTTGGGTTACCAATTTTGGGTGGTTGTTTTCTATTGTGAGGTGGTCAGGACAGAAGGCAGGCTGCTCCTGGCAACCTCTTCTCCTTACTTGGATTCATCCCATTACAATCACTTGAGTTATGCCAAGATGCAATAACTCATTTTGTGAGTAAATTCTTTATCCCATGCAAACTTCTCAATTCTTTCTTCTTCTCTCCCACTTTGGACTTTGGCTGGGCAAAATACATGTGGGAGATCTGTGGGGCAGTGGAAAATTCGGCTTGAAAGCAGTGCTGACATTGTCAGTGGCTACACATCCAGATCATGTATGAGAGTCTTGAAATGCTGCTGTGCAGAAGAGGAAAGCTTAGGAATCATTCCTGTCAGACAAGTGGTTACCAGGGTCTCTCTTGCAATGTTACCAGGACACCTGTACTGATCTTTTAAAAATTCTTTCGAAATCTTAAGACTACAGAGTAGCTTGAGTGAGTTTGGGTTATCTACATGTTGGTTTTTTTTTTTTCAACCATAATAGGGGAATGTCTGCACATGACCTAATCTAACCTCTTTCTCAAAGCAGAATCAACTTCAAAGTTAGATCAGGTTGCTCGAGGTCTTGCCAAGTTGAGTTCTGAGCATCTCCTCTGGATCATGTTTTTGTTGGTTTTAATTTGTAGCCTGGATCACCATGTGCTGTTTCCATTTTGCAGTGAGCTTCTCCAGCTTATAATGAGTGGCCCCATCCTTGCTATGGAGCTCTTAGGAGATGATGCAGTGAGTAAATGGAGAGCAATAGTGGGGCCAGCAAACCCTACAACGACTGAGAGTGATACACTGGACAGCATCTCAGAGAGCTTTGGACATTATGGCCTCAGAGATGCAGCTTATGGCCCAGATTCAGTTGCTTCAGCTGCTAAAGTAAGTTTTTGACTCCTTCTTTACTGAGGTTTATTTTTACTTTTATCTGCTAACAACCAGATTAGGAATTTCTCATTTTGTTTCCACACTTGAATTCAGAACTAGTTTACATATTCTTCATGGCTCCTTTTTAGCATGGAAAAATAAACTGTCTGAAAACAGAAGTCTTGTTTATCACAAAGGTGAATCTTGGTGCTTTGATCAGGAGAGCATGCCTGGTCATTTTTAATGTCTGCTGTACATCACAAACAGTGAGTTAATTGCATAGTCTGTGAAATCTACCTATAGTCTACCAATGTTGGTCATAAAAAGAAAGGGATTAAACAATTAAATCCTTTTGTGCCTTCTTGTGTTTCACATATCTGTTCTCCTTCACTGTTCTCACTAGTGCTTTGCTTGCAGCCTACTTTGCTGTTACTGTTCAGAATGAAAAATTTTAAAAGAGGCCACTTTGTTGTGCTTTGAGAGGTAACACAGTGGACACAGCTTTGAGGAGTTTGGTTCTGTTTTGCTTTGTATGCAGTGTTTCTTTTCTCAGTGCTAAGAAAAAGCCCTGGGACTGGGTAAGAGATATGACCATTTCTAGAGAATTAAGGTGACTTTTGTGTGCATTGTTGTGGGATAGATATGCTAATCAATGATGGCAAGAATATCTCATGGTTGATTGATGTGTTGCTGTGGTGTCTCAGCTGTAGACCATAGACCACTTTAGCTGGGGAAAGTTGCCAGTCGTTGTTTCCTTGATTCTAGTCTTCCTTCTGTTTAAATTGGAACAGCTGCAGTAGCACAGCTGGAGAGAGACCCACCTCAGAATACCTCATAAGCTGCCAAGTAGTGAAATGTGCCCAGAGGTCACACCCTGCTGGTGAGGGCAGAGTGGGGCAGCCTCCCCCTCTGGTGCTGTTAGGCTGTGAGGTGCAGCAGGCTGAGGGTGGTTTTCTGCTGGCCAAACACTCACCTTGCTGCTCTGCCCTGTGCCTGAGCTGCTGGATCCTCTCCCTGTGCCTCGGGTTTTGGCAAGAAATCAGATGTTGGATATGAAGTAGTTTTTCTGCTGGCCAGCTTGATGAACATGTTACAGACTCAGAAAGAGTTTGGGTAAAAGTGGTATTTTCTGGTGGAGGAGAGTTAGAGTCAGCAAAGTCTTTGGAGTTCTGGTGAAATAGTTAGATGTCTTCAAATACAAGGGTGGAAGTTTCTCTTTTTTCCTGTGTACTACCATGACAACTGTGCCAGCTTCTGAACTGAGTGTAGGAAAGAGTATTAGCATAAATTCTTGGTTAGAAGCATAAGTGTGTGCTTAGGCTTTAGTTTGTTGTTCTTGTTGCATTTCATTATTTCTGAAATGCTGTCTGAAGGTCCTGTTCATCTGCAGCATTTTTATGACACTAGGTGTGTGCCTCTTTGTGATGTTACTGATACCTATCTTTAATAAATCAAGCAAAATTGTGAATTTAGTGCCCCTGTGCCTTTATTAATTTAGTAGGCCTAGTATTATATGGCTGTAGAGCTGTTGCTATGGAAACTAGTTGTCTGTGTCTGCAGAAGATTTGCTGAAAAGAAAGAAATATAAGATAAAGGGACCTAAATGAACTCTCCTGACAGAAAACTGAAGTCTCAACCACATTTAATGAACGCGTTGTAAGCTGAACACTTAGAGTGGAAAGCTGCATTGTTCTTTTGATGGCTAAATGACAAGTGAAAGTATGTCTCTGATATACTCTAAGCTGCTGTTTCTCTGCAGGCCAAATTTTGTGATTTCTTTAAATCAGGAATAAAGGGTAAGGAAAATATATATGTGTATATATATATATATTTTTAAGGCTCCACAAGATTATAGTTTGACCTTTCATTATGCCTGTCCTTCAGCATTATTGAGTTAATTTCCTTTTATGAATTTTAATGGATAGAAGTAAGTGTTAAATATTATACACATTTTACTGCCTTTTTCTGGCTGCTTCTTTTAAAGTAAATAGCAATTAACAGAGTGGGACAAGCTCCTTGAATCATGCAGCTTTTTATCAGTAGAAGGGTGTAAGGAATGAACCCTATTGTCTCAGGTGTGCCCACTTAAAATGTGAATTATTTGCCAGCAAAAAAGCAAAGGCCCTTTTTCCTTCTGTTGAAAGATCCATTGTCCAAGATCCATTGTTCAAGATCCAAACCAGGACAAGTTTGAATTGTGTAATTGTTAAGGAAAGGATTACAGAAATTGTTGAAGTGCCATGAGCTAAATCTGAGTCTGTTCCATTTAAGTTGAGCTGATAAATTAAGGGACACAATTCCAGGAAATGGCCTTTAGCACTGCTACTGTTATACAGGAAAAAGTCAAATACATTTGATAGTAGTATTTCTTGGATGTGA
The DNA here is from genome assembly GCA_024734555.1 of Trochalopteron elliotii. Classification (NCBI taxonomy): domain Eukaryota; kingdom Metazoa; phylum Chordata; class Aves; order Passeriformes; family Leiothrichidae; genus Trochalopteron; species Trochalopteron elliotii. Next base: position 3,739,850 of record JANPWX010000073.1, read on the forward strand.
TTTTTTCTCTTAAATAGAAATGTATCAATTCTCTTGCTGAATTTGACCAATAGGTATGAACTAGAAACTGTGTTTTGCATTTGTTAATTGGCAGATTGTGTAACATATTTTATGTGGATAAATGGTATGGAAAAAGTGTGAAGCTGGCAGTGAATAGTGAAAAAATATCACTGAGGAAAGAAACCTGACTGCCAAGTTCACTCCAGTATGGTCTAAGACCCAAGGTATCTGATAGCTAAATAGTGACGTGGGAAGAAAGAGATTGATGGCAAAAAAGTTCCTTTGATTTATCTGAGAAATCAAAGCAATTGAGTTCATCAGCTTCAATTCAGTTAGATTTTAAAAAAATTATAGGGCCAGTAAGGCGTGAGAAGTGACTCAGCAATTTTAGAGAAAGTTTAATTGTTTAAGATGAAAGGAAAAAACTGTAAATTTGGAAGGAGGTCAGTTTTGTATATGGAAAGAAAACATACTGAGAAATGGATAGCAGTTGTATCTTTGCTTATATAGTGAAAGAGATGATTTGAAAAAAAGGAAAAATAAAATATGTATAAGGGAGTGGATTTGGAAAGATATTGAGGAAAGAGAGAGAGCATTGGTAAAACTGGAAACACCTCTACCAAATGATTGTTGCATTAGCATTTTGAATACTCTGAGTATGAACAGATTGCATTGCAGAACTGAAAAGAAAAACATTGCAAGAAATGCTCCAATCCTGTTTTTGTAATTGTAACAATGGTGCCAGAGAGGAAAAGATACTATTGAGATAATATTTTAGGGAAGAAGTATTTGTAGGAGAAACCCAATCTACATGGTAGGTTTGTCTTCTGTGATTATGGGTACTTCATACATACTTCATACTACATACTTACTTATGATAAAAGCTGATGTATGCAGCTAGGTCAATCTAAAATGTGTTTAATTACGATTGTTTTCAGGAGCTGGAGTTGTTCTTTCCCTCCAGTGGAGGTCGTGGACCAGTCAGCAGTGCAAAATTCACAAACTGTACTTGTTGCATTATTAAGCCTCATGCTGTTAATGAAGGTAAGCAATGCAGATAGCAGAGGAGAAAGCAGTGTGTGTCCATTGTATCCATAATCATTCCTGTCCTCTCTTTTTGGGAGAATGAGACTGGGTGAGCACAGGGTGTATTTCACAGTACATGCAAAGCTTGCAGATACATTGTCTTTTGTACACATTTACTATTTCTGCAGTTCATTTCCATGAAGAGTGAGTGGGTCATGTGCCTTCCATGCAGACACTTGTTCACTTCAGAATAAGAAGAGAGATGCAAAAAAGAGAAGGGTTAAAACCTACGTGTGGTTTGACGTATCTTATTGTGACAGCTTTTCATGGCCTTGCTCCTGTCTGCCCAGCACAGTCACCTGCTGGAGGTCAGCATCCTGCCCACAGAGTGAAAGCAGGACACCTGGCCGTGGGCCAGGGCCCTCCACTCAGGCAGCAGCACATCAGATTAAAACCACTCACAAGGGGAGATTTGTGCTGTTACGGATCTTGTTCCGCTGAATGCAGTGGGGATGGAAAGTAGGAAAGGCTTGTTTATGAAAGTGAGCCAAAGACCTAAAGCATTTGGTGGATTCTGTGATGCTTTCTGTGCTGGAGAATGCCCTGGGAGTTTGCCATATGAGCATTGGAAATGTTCAATGCTGTACTGTTACTGTGCAAAAATCACCTCGCTAGTGAGTCCTGTACTTAGATCCAGGAGCATGTGTAGGAGCAGTGAGTGCAGTAAAATATTTTGACTCAGGCACTGAAACAGTATTTTTGAATGCAGAACAAATATCACCGTGTGAGAGAGCATAGAGGTTTTTCTTAGTAAGATGCAGAGCACACTGCAACATTTTAATCACTTTGTGGATAGCTTAAATGGAAATAGCAGAAGTGGCTGGAGCAGTTGCCAGGCCTTTCACACCTCAAGTGGGATGTCTGGAGAGCTTGCTGAAATAAAAAAAAGGCTTTCACAAGAAGGAGTTTCATGGTTGCTACTGATAATGTGCCTGTTATCTCTTCCAGACCTTGCATGGTATCTGCTGCTGATAAGTCTGCCATGCAGCAAAGACACAGTGATGTTCCTTTTACAGAAATATGGGCAGCAGCTGGGACTATGATTTTACCTAGCTACGTGTTTGCAGAGGAGAAACTTTTCTCTGGCAGGATTGTTAGTCCCTTGTTTGAGTGTTAAAATAGCAAAGTGGATGGCTTGGACTTTTTTTAGATAAAATTTCTATTACATATAGAGGCTCAGGCTCTTATCTTAGTGAGCTCAGGTTTTCTCTTCCTATTTTTAATCTTACTCATCTCTGTAGATTTCATAGTGTGCTGTCCGTTCTCTTTTTTTTCTTGAACTTCTCTGAATTTTTCTGAGTTGCCAGAAGACAAATTGCGACCCTATTTGCAAATCCCTCTGGGAGTGTGAGTGCCTTTAGGAGGGTGAGGGTGGTGAGGAGAGAAGAGGAGGTATGCATGTAGGTAAACAAAAAATGTAGGTGCACCTCCAGCTTTGCAGTGTGAGTGCTGGTCTTAATGTCCCCTATATAGTCCTTTTTCTCACACCATGGAGGACTGGAAAGTCAGAGGACAGCTGCCAAAAAGCAACTAAAATTGGAAAGACAAAAAGTGTAGCTTGTGTGAGCATTCTCCCTCCATGCAGCTGTGATTACTACCCTCCACAGAAGGAAGAAATCAGAACTGACTTTTCTAAGTCAGCAAACTGTTTTAACGCTTTGTTGTGGTTTAACAGCAGCTGGCAACCAAACCCCACACAACCACTCACTTCTCTGGGATCAGGGAGAGAATCAGAGCAGTAAAATTGAGGAAACTCGTGGGTTAAGATAAGCACAGTTTAATAGGTAAAGCAAAAGCTGCACACACAATGAATCAGGTATATGGAAACACAGCAGCTGGAGAGGAAAGGAAATCCTGTGTGGCCTCAGTGGGAAAAGGTTTGGCAAAGCCAGAGGCACAGAGAGAAAATCATGTGGGTCAAAGCAGCAGAGCCTCTTTTGCGTTGGAGTTTTGATTTGTGCTCTACAAATTTTCAATATTGAGTATCTAAAAATAAACCTTTTTGCAATTTCCTATGCACTGCTGAGGCTTTGAACTTTGCTATCTAATTACCATGAATATAAGCTGCTCATTGCGTATTTACAATTACGTGAAGTTTCATTTACGTATTTGAGTTTGTACAGAGATTTAGTCTTTATTTCTGTAGAGGCATTTGATTGAATTAATGATTTGAATTTTGCTTTTTGGCCCTTTTTGCCAATGTTTGTTTTTCCTCCAGAGTCTGTTGCATAACTGATTCTTAGAAGGAAAAATCTCCCTGGTTTTCTGTCCTGGAAGATGATTTGCTTTAATGGTAGCTGTAAACTAGGGTGCTTTTCAGTGAGCTTAACTTGCTTACAAAAGGGTGGATGTAATCTCTAGTTAATGCTGGTTAGTTTTTGGGCAGAATACTCTCATGAAAATGACTTTGATTGTCACAGCTGGCTCCAGTGATAAAGTAGAGGAAAATCAGTGTTGGTTTTATCTGTGGCCTTGCTGCCTCTCTCCTGATGGACGAACAGAAGCGTCTGGTCCTAGCCAGCCAAGCACAGCAGGACTTGGTGCAGTGCCCAGGCACCTGAGAATTCCTGTTAGCAGGAGTGTCAGCATGTCTGCCAGGCTGCAGGGGAACCCTGAGGCCTGATAAAGGGTGTTGGGGACTGAGGTGAAGTTTAACCTCAGCTGTCAAGAGTGCTGGTAATGGTAGAGTGATGGCATCACTGGCCCTCTAGGAATGTGTGCCAGGCACATCTCTTGAAGAAGTAAGGCCATGGCTATTTTGTCAGTCTGGTGTCAACATAACATCATCTGTGGAGGATCAGAAATGTAGCCCAGAGGTCTGGAGTAGACAGCTTTAGCTCACTGGTAGAGGTGGAAAGCTTCCCTGGCTGGCAGCAGTGAGGTGGTTATATTTTAACTCTGAAGAGGCTTTGCAAGAAGTCCAGTTCCTCTTCACTGAGAACTAGAAGAATGCAAAAGCACCCTGATGCTACTCCAGGCAAACTTGTTCTGACCAGAGTTGCATCAGGGATAATAGTGTGGTTTATCCTCTCTAGAATCTGTTACACTTCTTAGTGTCTTCCAGTTTTCTCCTCGTCTCCTGAGACCATTTTTCAGTCAAGGAGGATTGTAACTAATAAGCACAGCTCTAGGATTGTATAGTTAGGTTGTTTAATAATTTGAAATTTTTAGCGTGGGTCTGTGTTCTGTAATCCTCCTGCTTCTTGTGTTTCTGATACTTGAGATAAAAGGTCATAGTTGCAATCACTTAGACATTCTCTATTTGTCATTCCTCTCATGTTAGTACATCTGGAGGTATTAGCACTGGTGCTCAGAAGCCAAACTTGTGAATTTACCAGAATGTATAAACATCAGTTTAATGCTCTTAGTTGATGGGTTTGTGAGCAGAAATAGCACCCTATAGGTCACTGGGTGGGATTAACTTTTAATATTTTTATGTGTAACAGTTTAGTCATGTTTGCTGTAGGAAGTAGACTTTGGTATTTCATGACTGGTTTTAAGTTTCTTTGATGTGGCCTTTAGCTTCTTCCTTGCAAAAATTATCAGGGGAAAAATTTTAAAATAGCAATGATCAGGCTATAAAGGCTGAGGTCAAAAGTGTGTAATATGCAAACTGAAAGGTCTGCCTAGAGGCAAGGAAACCTCTAGGATTTTGAGAGGTCCTAGGCATGAGACTAACTACCCAGACAGGTTTGCTCTCCTTGTATGTGCTAAGCTTGAGATTGTTCTAACATGTCTGGTAAGTTAAATCCTTTTTCCTCTTAATTAAAAAAAACACAGTGCTGTCTTCCACAGTACTCTTCAACTAAAGAAAATTTAAATCTCACAGAAAATAAAAGGTGCAGGAATACCTTCTTGCCAAGAGGAAAAGGTATTGTGTGGAAATGTGGTTTTAGAGCTGTTCTGAGTGGATGATGAAACTTACATAGCTCTTCTATATCAACTCAGTAGCTAGTGGACAGCTCTAGAAAGTTGTAGAACTTTACATTGATTAACAAAAATGTTGCACGACAGGAAATCATAAGAATCATATTTCCTTCTTTATGCAAAGATTGAAAAATTCCAATTGAGAATAGTTTGTAGCTGCAAAGACAAACCTGAGTGTGACAAAAAGAATACCAAGGGTGGTAGTTCAGTCTCAGACAGGTACAGAAAAAAGGTTTACTTATGTAGAATCTTGAGCGAATTTACTGTATAAGAGAGAGTGAGGAGAGGACTGTAGAGCATGGGAATCCAACATTGTAGTGGATATCTGACTGCAGACAGCTGAAGAACTGTCCTGACACACAATACACTTGATGCTCTTTGAAAGAGAGAAGGCATCACATGAAAATGTCCAGTTCACCTCTGTATAATGCTAAGTATACTTACATGTGTGTGGTTAGAAAATTGAATAAGCTGGAAAAGAGAAGGAGGATGGTATATTAGAGATGCAAATCTATTATCACTCTCAGCACTACTTATTTCATAGGTTTTTTTTCAAGTTTTCATAGTTTTTTCTCAAGATAATTTGTACTCATTAGATACAAAAGCTCTGAAAATAGTTTCCTTTTTTTTCCCCTTTTAGGCATAAGTTTGAGTAATTAAGTATTTTTATTTTCAGGAGATGTAGAATTAAAACAGGGTTTTCAGAAAACTGGCTTGAGAAAAAATGAGGAGTGCAATTTTTTCTTAAGTGATCTGAAAGTACATCTTCTGTTTGTGATAAGTGTGCAGATAATAGAAAGGTGAAGTGCACATGCTGTGGAGTTTACCTCATTGTAGGCAGAACCTTTCTTTGGATTTTGTCTACAAGACTGAGTGCAGTGCCAGGGGACATCAGGGCTAGCCTTAACAGTTTGAAGTCTGGAAGGAATTATTTGCAGATAGAGTCTGGAAGTGAAAAAAAAAAAAAAGTGGAATGAACACAAATCTTTGCAGATACTTCAAAGTGGATGGTTTGAGATGTGACCTCAGGGTATTCCCACATGCAATATGGCAGTCTTAGTGCTGCAGTCATGTGAGGACTAACTAGTAAAACACTGTGCTTTCAGCTGCAGGCATTCTTTTGCAGACAGCTTTGTCCAGGGAGGAGACATACTTATGTCAAATGAAATGCAGTTTGTTTCTTATGTTTTCCTTGTATATATATAATATTTAGGGTGTTGAACCATTTGGTGGTGTCTAGTGGTGCTGGGGTTTTTTTGGTTGGTTGGGTTTTTTTCTCCTTAGAGAAGCTAGGAAAAAGTGTTTAAAATAAAAACAACCTACTTTGCCACTTCATCACCGTTTTTTAGAATAAAAAAAATTAGCTTTCATGAGATCAGTCATCCATATGCTTCCATCTGTGTTTTTAATTCTTTGCTGTAGTTGTCATGATGGATATTCCTTGCCTGGGATGTTTGGTTTTGAAACCAAGCCAATAGTGTTTCTCGTTTATTTCTGCCTGAAGTTTTAGCACCTTGGCATTGGTTTCTTAGCTTAGACTGATTCTGGATTTCAATGGGTAGTGGGGAAGTGACATCTATTTTTCTTGAAGTATGAAAAATATATTTTACATTTGAATAGATTTCGGTGGGGAAGAGGTGAATTGAATTTGAAAATCCTTTCTGCCAGTTTGAGACAGGAAAGAAGAGGAGGAGATACACTTCAGAGAAACAAACAGATCAAATGGCAAAGCCAATCCTTGCTGAAGCTCCTAAGTATCCTTCAGCTGGAAAGAGTGTATTCACTGCTGTAGAACAGTCTACTGTTCAGTAGACTTATATTGGTGTTTATATTACTGGAAATCATCTCTGTGCAGGGACCATGGTATTAATGTAAAAAATAAAAGAGACATTAGAAGTGAGTGTTTACTACTGCATTTTGAGATTTTCACTTGTAAAGGGTTAGAGAAAAGTCAATTCTATGAGTGGACCAGGGAATTTCAGGATAGTGAAACTTCTTTCATACCAAGGAAACTGATGAATTGGGAGTATATAATTTCACTGAAATCACTCAGTGGTTGATGGACATATGATGGACATTTCCCAGCATGTCTTTTGTGAAGGAAAATATGCTATGTTGATCTCTGAATTCTCCAAGTATGCTTTCTCTGAAGGAAGGTAAAGCAGTGTAAGATAGCCTAATTCACTTGGTTATCAGTGCCTCTGTTAAAGTTCTTTGCTGTTAGGAAACCAGAATTTTCCTTTAGTGCAGTAATTTGTATGTTCAGGTCTGTACAGCATAGGCATCTGCATAGCTTTAATGTTTCTCTGAATGTTGGACTTCACATGAGCACATCAAATTAAAAGGGCTTTTCAAATGAAGTCTTGTTGGGCATCCTGGGGCCAGTTCTTGTCAATATTGTCGTTAATGGCTTGGATGGGTGAGGGCAGGGCATGTTTTCAATGTTCACACAGGGTACCAAGTGCCTACTGAAATTCTGAAGGATGTGATTAGAATTCAGAATATTCCTGATGAATTTCAGAAGTGATGCGATGCAAAGATAATTAAACTGAATATAAAATGCATAGCACTACCGTGGAGAAGGGAAAATAAATGCACAGATATAAAATAGAGAAGAACTGGCAGGGAATCAGTGAGAAGTTTGTAGAGAAATGGTTGGAATAGTGATGAAACACGCACAATCCATGTTCACTATGTACCCACTAGTTCTGCTCAATGCTCCCCAGAATCCAATTTGTGTATCATGTCCAGTTTCTGGGCACTCTGTTTCAAGAATAACAGAAAAAGAGAGCAAAAAGAGTAAGAGGTTTAGCCAATGAAAACTTGATGGGTTTAATTTATTTAACCCAAGATGAGTAGGACAGGGATATACAGCTTTCTGTAAGTACATTTACAAAATATGAGTATGTTTTCTAATTTAGATGAAAGAAGATTTAATGTAATCATTAAGGAAAACTTTTTAGTATATCACTGGCCTGATATTTAGTGATGTAACGGAACCTGAAGTTACCAGAAATTTTTGAGAACATTTTAGAAAAATGAAAAAAATGTGGTCATGCCTAATCTAACTCACTGTACCTTGGAGCAAAAGGTAAATGTATTGAAGTCTCTTCTTTTACTGCCCTTTTCAAATCAGAGTGTAAGAAGAAAGGCAAGATACTGGATCTGAAAACAGCCAAGGCACGGAATGTAGGAACATGTGATAGTCTTTTGCCAAGTTGAAAATAAATTATAGAGCTTACAGTGTGTTTAATATTGTTCTAGGACAGTGAGTTCGTGAACCTCCCAGATTGTAGGGGATCTCATGAAGTTTTTAAACTCCAGAATTAATTTAATTGACAATGAAATAGTAGATTAAAATTATTTTTTATAATTATGGGCTAATCCACATTCCAAGGAATAATTTTAACCACTTCTCTCTGTAGCTGTAACCATTCATGAGAAGTCCCATGCAGGGACTTCAGTGCAGTGTTCAGCAGGGATAACCAGCAAAAAGGAAAGAAATGTTACTGAGCTTGTGAATGGTTTGAATTACGATACTGAATGCCTTTGAATAATCCAGTGGTACAGGCTCTGCTAAAACATCGTATTTAGTTTTTTTCACACTTAAGAAATAAGCAAAAATAAATGAAGCTCATAATATAGAAACATTGTACTAGCCAGAATGATTGACCATAATCTTCTAAAGTTGAAAGTTAAATAAAATCTGAGTGGATGTGCTAAAGGAGTACAAAGTAATGAACATCTTGAAAGACAGGGCAAAGTAAAATGGATATTTCTTTTTAAACTTTCTCTTAACACAAGAACAAAGAAAGAGAGAAAACTAAGCTTTTCTGGGTTTGGGGTTTTTTTGTAGACAACTGTCAGTTTGAGTTCAGCCTAACTGTTGCATAGGTATTGACTTTCTTCATAATATTGCTTTCTTCTTCAAATTGTCTTCGCCAATGGCTCACACTGCCCAGGCAAATTGCTGGATACTTTGTGTAGTCTGGCTCTGATCTTTGCCATTTTGTATCCAAATGCTAAGTATGACTCTTCCTGTCTGTTCCTGTGCAAGAATTCCCAGAAAACCTTTTTTTCGCTATGGATTTTCATCATTCTGCATCTTATAATACCCTGTGTGGCATTCACATGTGTGGTCTTGCTTTGTTCCTAGCAGTTCAGAAAGTTGCAGCTGGAATTAAGCCTTTGTACCTTTCACCCCCTTTGAAGCTGTCAGTTCCCGTTCTCAGCCACGTCACACACTCTGTCATTTTGGTTTCAAGGCCCCCTGAGATTTACTGTCTGCATGCATAATTTTTCTTGTGCTAGCACTATCCTGACTTCTATTTTCCAGTAAGGCTGTGGTGATATCTTTTGTCTTCATTCTTTTAACTTTTAGTATTTTCAAATGAGTATTTCCTGTAAAAGTTTTCACCAGTGCTGCAGTGTTGACAAAGTTCTCCATAAATGTCTGTAAAACTGCCCTTCAAACTTCTCAAGGTTCTCCTTTAATACATTACCTAGTCAGAAATGAGGAATAATGGAAAATCCTGGACTCTGTGGCTATGAACAATATTCTTTCATCATTTCCTCACATGCTGCTCTCTCTCCCATCTCTATCTACTGGTCTTTTCTTTCTCTCCTCATCGCTAGCCTGGGTGGCTTTTGAGGTCCCCCTCTTCTTTTCTGGGCCAGAGTGTGTCACTCAGGAGACCCTCTGTCATTCCTTGGTGTGCCAGAGCACAGATGCAAAAATGACTGCATATCCTTTTTCATACTGTACACAGTGTGGCTGGGAGACCAATAATTATAGATTATCACCATGACCAAACTTCCAGGCAGTCTAGAAATGGTATATCTATGCTTCATAGTAAAAATGCCTAGAGTTGTGTTATTCCTAAGTAGAAAAAGAAGAGAGAGAGAAACCTTGTTCTTCAGGGTATAGGTTGCCCAACTGGTAGGAAGAAGTGCACTTTTTGAGGAGGACATCTGTAATTCACTTACTGCCCAGTGTTTTTCAATATTGTCTGAAACAAATATTAGCAAGAACTTCAACTGAAATATATTGCAGGAGGGTCCAACCCTAAATCCCATTTTTCTATCTTCTAGAGTTCAAAAAGGACTTTGCTTGGAGTCAAGCCTGATTGTGATTCCCTGGTGTTTTGAAATAGGATCTTAGCACTTGGCAGTAATGAATCAGATTGTTTCATTATACTATGAAATAAAATTGCATTTCAAAATGTCAGAAAAAGACATGCAATGAAATTGCTACTTATAGCAAGTGATATGTTAAGCATCCAGTACAGGTTACTTTTAGAAATATGTTACTGGATGAGGTGGATCATCAATCTGATCAGGCATGGCAGTTTTTGTATTCCTGTCAAAAAAACCCTGTTGTTTAAGAGGAATTATTTTTAATTATTGGAAGGACTTAAAAAAATGACATATGGAGGCTGAGATGAGGAATCTAACTCTTGCCTTGCTTTGAAAGTAGTCTGCTGTCTTGCCTAATGAGCTTTTAACAGAGGAATGGTTAAATTAGGAAACAGGCCAAGAAGAAAGGGAAGAGAATGTAACATTCCTACTCCTGGGGCTGGTGGTTCGTAGTGCACTGGGACTGAGAGGTCCCAGTAGCAGAGCTGCTGTGGCTCATTGGTTAAAGTGCTATTAGGTTAAAAGTGACTTTCATTAAACTGTTTTACTTTATCCCAATGCCTAATTCTGCGAACAGTTGTAACCTTTTTCAGTCTGATGTCTTCCCTGCTCCTTTCTGTTTCTTAATGAAGGACAGTTTTCAAATACTGTATGTTGTAAAGGAACAAGTCATATAATATTAATGTAACTGAGGAAGTCTTGGTACTCTATCGTTTCACCTGATTAAAATATATTTGAAAATTATCTCTGTCTATATTGGAAAATTATTATGTCCTGTACTAGGTATGTAGTAACATACTGCTGCCCAGCAGACATAAAATGTGTGCCTGTGCTCCCTTTCTTTCACTCTTTTTGCTTGGATTAGTGTTAAATTCCCTCTGTTGTACTTAGTAATGCTTGGGATTCTTTTGTGCTTTGTGACTGAAAATTCATCATAACTGGTGCTTAATCTGTGGCTTTGATTTGGGTTCTTAATGTAATCACATTTTAAACATCCACTGACCCTTGTTGAAGGGTCCTTAGAAAGTTGTTTTTGCACTACAGATTTGGATTTTAAAGTTGAAAAGAATTGTTGAAAGCTGCTGAAATGGCACTCATTAATTAGTTCATCTTTTCCTGAGCCTTATCTGCCCCCAAAGAAGAGGATATGTCCCAGTTCAGTCATGCAACTGGCTGAAAGCCTCAAACAGATCCCAAGCCGAGCCTTGAGCTTGCACTCTTCTGTTGCTTGGGGATTGCCTTTGTGCTTTTTGTTTCTATTTTGGTTCAGGTAGAATTTGAAAAGGAAGCGTCCCTAGGAGAAATGATACATGGACTGCCTAAACTAGGACAAGGGAGGGCAGGTCACTGGATCTGTGGATCTGCACTGCCACTGGCAACTTGCTTATGCTCCTCTGCCTCAATTCCCACATCTGGGAAGGGGAGCCAACATCCTGCTTTGCAAACATAAGTGAAATCTTATGGCTCTTCTCGTCAAGGCACTTTGAATTTTGTGGGTGAGGTGTCTGTCTGAATGGTGAAAATAAATCCTTTAGTTAAGCCTTTTGGGTGTTGCAGACATGGGCAATCTGTCTGGAGCAGCAAAGTGCTCTGCTGCTCTGATGAGTGAGAGTGAACTCAGAAACACAATGCAGAGGAAAATCATGACAGATTTATCACAATTATTAAAGGAACCTTGCACTAAAGACCTTTATGAAAAATACCTTCCTACTTTAATTCCTATCATTAAAGGAGACTATCATGTCTCTACAGAAGAGATAGGTCTAGTGACTTCAGTAGAGAAACAGCCCAGAAAGCTGAGTAGAGACCCACTTTGCTTCTCTAAAACATGGATTTTGCTTATAAGTTGTAAAACTGCTGAAGACAAAAGTTCTGTAAAAAGCAAATCTCCATAATACCCCATAACTTGATGTATTTTAATTAGATGCTTGCTGGCTGAGAGTGCCTATGCAAGTAGCCCATTCTTGACTGATAAAGTGTAAAAAGGACATCTGTCAGGCAAAGCAGCTGTCCCTTACCTTTCTCGTAGCTTTTTCCCTGCAAGTGACAGTGACCATTTATCTGCCAGTGCCCTTTCTTCATCTCTGGTTTCTGGTGAAGCAGTTGACCAGATTGTTGTCTTTGAAGATTGAGAATGAGAAAAAGCTTATGCTGTGTCACATATTTAATTAGTTAATTAATTAAATTATTTATTCAGTTTATTTATTCATTTCCTGAATGATTCCCAGCCAGTCACTTGATCTCTTCACAAACTGCCCATTCATCTCTGAAAACAAGACTGAAGGCTCACTGCCTCAGTGGAACCTGTGTGGAAGCATCTGAGCTGCTCAGCCTTTCTGGCAGGTTGGACAAAAAGAAGCCAGAGCTCTGGTTTCTCTCTCTGATGTGGTCTTGCATTTCCTGGGCAAACCTGTCCTTCATTTTGCTGTTGCAATTATTTATCTTTAAAAAAGGTGGTTTTTTTTCCCCTGGGTTCAGAGGAGTGTTAAAAGGAAACTTTCACCAAAACATGGTGGAACAGTATAGTGGAACAGGAATTGTATTTGCCTCTGTTTGTTTCTGTGTTCTATAAACACAGAGAGCTTCATGGACTGAATATGCAGCGAAATCTCAGATTTTGCCTTTACTAGTTGGAAGATTTTTGGAAGAAATATGCAGTGTTTTGTAGAGGGAAGGCTTTTCTACATCAATCTTAGTGTGAAAATATGGTAGCAAATACTTCAGGGACATGTTATTTTCATTTTCATTTGTAAATACAATTTTTGACAGTCTTTGAACTCTTAGCCTCATTTACTCAGAGCTTCCATTGACCTTTTAATGTGGTAGGAAACTCCCCAGTCCTATGTCACAGGTATTAGTAGGTTGTGTCTCAAGCATGCTTTGACTTCTGTACTAGCTTTGTTTTATTCTCATCTCTTAAAGTTATGTAGTGCTAAATATCCTGCAATTTAAAGACTACTTAATAAAAGGATCTAATTACCAGGAATCCCATCCTGCTGTTGTCATTTGTTACAGGGTATTCATCTATGATTAATTCTTTTCTAGATAAATGTCCAGAAATTTGTAGTTCCTCACAAATTGTGAGGACAGGCATTTGTGTTCTATAAAAAACAATGATTTCTGTGAAATTTGCTCACACAGAGTGCTGTGCTTGTCTGACATAATCTTCAAAATGGCCTGATCTTATAAGCACAGGCAAATCTAAAATATACATTCGGTGGAAGATCAGTGGTTCTTGTTTACTGAAATTCAGTGTTTTGTTTTACAGTATCATTCAGTCTTTGAGGATGTGTTCTGGAGAGAATAAGCAAGCAGTCTCATCAGCAATAGCATATTTGGGAGCTATAAACTTCGAAGGAGTAGGTTATTTTGCACTGATGTGTTTTTTTCCATAGAAGGCATGAACTCCTGTGCCAGTTTATTGGCATCATTTGTTATCTTCCTGCATTGTTTCTGGCTTAAAGTAGGACCTGCAAAAAGAAGACAGCTGGTGCTCTGAATTGATGACTGATAAAGCATCAGTATTGCCAATGGGTTTTCATTAAAAATATAAATCTTGGTCTTGCAGCAACTGGGTGTTTTGCAGTTGGTTTGAGAAAGGCAAAGGCTTCACTAATTACCTTTTTTGGGTAGGAATTTTTTTCAACAGCTGCATGGAATTTAGTTATTTGAAACCATCAACACATAGCCTCATATAGAACATAGAGTGTGTGAACTCAGCTCTGGTCTCTGCTTCCTCTCACAGCATTATACAAACATTGTTTTTTCAGTTTGAGAATAAACAGTATATTGGTATAATAGCTTTTGGTTGTAAATTCTGCTTTTTAAAATTGAATGCTGTATTTCCCATGTTTCTTCAGGGCTTGCTGGAAAGATTATAAAAGCCATCCTCAAGGAAGGATTTGAGATCTCAGCTTTGCAGATGGTAGGTTTCCTTTTGTGTGTTTTTATGATAAACAGAAGTTGGAGTTGTGCTCTATGCACATCGTAGCAATGCACAGGTGTCTTCCTGCAGTAAAAAAATAAAACCCTTGTGCAGACTGTAGCAATGTTTTGGGATCAGCATTGTCCTTGTGATATTTGTGTTTTAGTATCTGATTGATCAGCTAATCTGTTTCTGTTTGCTTGGTGACCTTGAGCCAAGACACTTCACTTCCCTATATCTGAGTTTCCCTATAGTTAGGAGGGGAGATAATTATATCTGTCTCTTCTGGAACAAGTTGATATATCTTTACAAAATGTACTAGCTAAGATTAATGAAACCATTGTTAATATCCCTCCTTAATTTTTTAAAGTATATATTTAGTATGAATTGTGGGGAATGTTTTTAAAGGTACTTAAGGGATTTTGACACCCTGAACACCCTCACCCTCAGCAGTTAAAGGGATTTGGCACAGAGATTGTTCCCAAGAGTCCTGCCCTTCAATTCTGGTGGAAGTATCAAGATCTAATATTCTCCAATCACTCAAATCCCCATCACAAATGAAGAATAGTCCCTTTCTTAGTGGTATTGGCCAGCACTACATTGTCTACTTGTATTTGATGTGGAAAAAGATTCTGTGTGCTGTGTTTCCTGTGGCATCACTGACTACGTTGCTGACAAGCTTCATATTGCAGTAGTAAAGCCATTCCTTTTACCTAGTAAAACTTAAAGGATTCTGAATGTTTACTGGTTAGGAAGGGGTGTCTGTATATTCCTGTTGTTGTCTAATTCAGCCTGGCTAATGTGCTGGTTTTCTTAGTTCAACATGGAGCGTACAAATGTGGAAGAATTTTATGAGATTTACAAAGGCGTCGTCCCTGAATACCTGGTAAGCATAAGTTCAACAAGAATCTGTTTAAAAATAAGATATGCTCAAGTGAGGTAATTACCACATCTCTTATTGCTTGGGATTGTGATGTGGTTTCTTTTATGAACCTGGTATTGGACAGTTCTAGTTTGTTCTCAAATAAATTAATTCATTGTGAGAATTGTGTTATGTGTGTTGTAATAGGGGAGAGCCTGTCATGAAAGTTGTTCAGCCAAGGAATTTGTAAAATACAACAGAATCACATCCCTGGCTCCCCCCAGAAAAGTTATTTTTTTGATGTTGAGCTATGAGAATGTATCACACTTGTGTCTTTGATTGGATATTGCAATAGTGGCTTGGACAAAAATACATATTTATCATTTTATTTACAACGAGGCTGCTGTATTGGAGGCTTTCCTAATGACATCTTGAACTATTCTTTGGTTTATTCATCTGACTTTTGTAAATATTCAAAAAATTTAAGAAGTTTAAGATATGCTGTAATCCCAGTGGACATCTGAGACTCTCTATAGTATTATGCTTTGTTGTACTGTCACATAAAACTTCCTGACTGCAGATAGAAAAATGGGAATACAAGAAAATAAGCTTGTCTTTCTGGATCACCTTCTCTCAGAGGATTTTGGTTCATTTTATTCATAGTAATTTTTACTTTACTATGTAATTTCCTCATAGTTATGAGTTTAGCTTCACTGCCATGCTATTATGTTGCAAATTCTCCTTAATTTTTAAATGGTTACATTATTGTAAGTTTTCTATGTATTTACTAATGTTACTCTGAAAATGAAATTTTTATTATTTTTTCCTCCTTTATGATTGTTCAGTCTAACTTCAACAGGGTTTGTAGATTTGTCTTTAAATGGGTTAGGAGTACTGTTCGTTCACTCTCAGATTGGGGAATACTCATAAGGCCTCCTCTGAACATCATTTTTGACAAGTACCAAAGGGAGATTGGACAGGCATACTTGTAGGTATGTGGCAGAATTTAAAAATGGAAGTGTCTGACCAGTATTCCAGGGCCTGAGGAGTCCTGTAGTGCTGTAAAAGTCTCTGCTTTGAACAACATGGGAAATTCATTACCATTTTCTGCTGCACTTGGGCTGCACAATCTCTAACCCTCTAACAAGTTGCAAATTTTAGTTATATAATTTAATTGGAGAGTTGCTCAGAAGGGAAGGTGACATTTAAACAAGGTAAGTCAATAAACGAAATACGTTTTAGGTGATGTCAAGAAGAGTGAGAATCTGTGGCTCCATCCTGCCAGTTATATGTGCTGGATTGACTCAGTTGAAAATAAATGAAATTAATGTTTTCATGCACTCAGGATATCTGAGAAACAGGAAAATGTGGAAAAGCTAATCATGATGGTAAATGGTTCTGGAGAAGGCAGACAAGGGAACAGCAGCAGATATTGTCAGTGTGGTCCAAATAGGAAAGTGAGTTACAAAATAGGATATTGGAGAAAGAATATGACCTCTTCTATATGTGACTCAGAACCATCTGTTTTGATCTAAATTTTATTTATCATTCCAAAATAACTCAGCACAGAAGATACCAGCATCCAGAAATCCTTCTAAAAAATGTACTTCTATTTCTTCCAGTTATTCCTTGTCAGTCAGATAAAGGTTTGGCATTGTATATAAAGTATTTTGAAAAGAGAAAGCTGTACAATTGCCCAGAATTTTAGCTTTGTTAGTATCTCCTACATGGGATCATAGTGTTGCTTAGTTTTTGTGCTGTTTTGCTTTGTACTTCCTACTCTAGCCAGAATAGAAAACAGGGGGTAAAAGAAATGAGATTATTTTAGATCAGCTCAGAATCCACTTGGTTAATCAAAAATCGTTGTGCTTGATCCGCCTTCCAGGAATGGTTCTGGCTGACCACAAACCATGCTATTTGATAAATGAGCTCTTTGCTAGAGAAAATTTGATGTAGCTGTAACTGGGAGCCTCACCAGACAAATGTTGTCTGCTATGTAGACTCAGCTCTGGGCTTGATGGGACTGTGTAAGTAGATCAGGCTTGTCTGACACAGAACCAGCTGCCTCTATCCTGTACCTGATGGCAGCTGGTGTTCAGGTCTCAGCTCTGTGCAGTACTGAAGGAGTCAGGAGTAACTTTGGTCATGTTCACTGTTGCTGGTGGAATGTCCCTGCTGAGACAGAAACAATAAAAGAGGGAGGAACAAGACTAACCACCGTTTGCAAGAATTGCAGAGAGTTGATTCAACTCAAGTTAAAAGCCCATTTTTTCTCTGCTTTCCTGTTAACAGTTGTTTAGATGACAGAATTTAATGAAATCCTGCAGAGTAGTGACTTTAGGGCAATGTTTCTTAGCAGAATGAAATATGTGGCTCTTGGACCACTTTTGAACAGAGGATCTGTTGGTGGTGATAACAGAGTTTTTGGGATTAAATATTTGATTATGTTGTAGTGCATGGCATGAGTCTGCACTCCTTTCATGTCCTTAAGGAATACTTCTTCCTAAATTTCCTAGGATCTGGTTGATGATAGGAGCACTGGATAAAATTCAGAGAGGGGAGCTTAGGCACACATTCTCAGTATAGAATCCAGTATGAGGATTGCAGCTTTTTGGAACAGTGCTGCTTGTCTTGGAGTCATTGTGTATTTATTTTCTGTCATAATTCGTAGAAGGAAGAGAAAGACTTAGTTCTTCTTTTCCTTCTGCTCTTTCGTCCACTCTGTATGCTTTGTCATGGTTCATCTTTGAACCATGAGCATACAGGTTCATCTGCCTGTGGCTGGTGGGAATGATTGCAGAACCTTGCTAGTCCTTACCTGTCCTCCCTTACTTTCTGTGCACGTTTTGTCCTTTCATCTTTCCTCATTGGTTTTGATTCCTTTAATTGTCTTGATTTGTTTTAAACTTGTCTGCCCAGATTTCTAGACAAGTATGCAATTACAAGGGCACGTTTTGAAAAAGGAAGTCAGACTAGAACATCAAAATAGATTCTTTTTGCTTTTGAAACCTATACCTCTAATTAACAAATTCCAAATTGGCACTAATGCCCAGAGTTAATTTAAGCTTGTGAAAACCATGACCCATCTTCATCACCCACACAGAACTCACGATGTCTCTTTACTCTCCTGGAGACTCCAGGGAAACAGATGATTTCACTGTAACTGAGATCCTGGTATTAGTACATCACAATAATATTGCCAGACCCTTGCCCTAACAGGTTGTGCCACAGGCACGGATTCTGTTGGCTTGTGTGTTTCAGCTTCTGTAGTAATCTGTGAGGAAAAGACAGTGAGAACCAAAAGCCCAGGAGACATTTTAATGACTTAAAGCCATCAAATGAGTGTATATTTGGAAACAGATATAGGCTATGTACTGAGCTTCTGGTAGGGAACACTGCAAAGTACATTGCTGTCTATGGAACTGGCTGAACACAGTGTGATTTTTCAGGCTTAAAACTCAGCAAAGTGCATTCCAGTGATTCAGTCTAGTTTGACAAGTTATGAGATAATGCAATGCAGTCTAGGTCCAGATCAATAAGGATGTACCTACAAAAGAATTTAAAGTATTATGGATGCTGTTATATTCTATTCAGTATCCTGTTAAAGCTGAATATCCAATTTTTCTCAATTTCCACCTTCTAAACCAAGCAGCAAAATGGAAAACATTTCTTTTGTGATGAATACTAGTGTTATCTGTTTACTGTCCTCGCTCTCCTAAGTGCACCAATATTTCTTGATTGTTCCCGTTGTGTAATTTTGGGCCTCATTTTGGTGAGAAATACAAGCCTTGCTAAAGCCCAAAGAGTTCAACTTCTTTTCTGTCTTTTTTCTCTTCCAGGAGATGGTTTCAGAGTTGTGTTCAGGTCCTTGCATAGCAATGGAGATCAGACAATTTGATCCTTCAAAAGTGTTCAGAGACTTCTGTGGTCCTTCTGACCCTGTAAGTACTTTCAAATGATAAATAAACCTTAAAAAATTGATATGCTAAGTGAATTTAAATGTCTAAGTGTGATATGGCTGTCACATGCCTGCTGCATTCATTAGAAACGTGTCAGTATTACCTTGTTACAGAGGTCAAACACTAGCCTTGGTGGACCAATTTGCAAATTCTTTAGCAATCCTTCTGATCTTACCTAAACCAGATGATGAAATACTGTGATGACATTTATGTGAAAGGAAGGCTATCTAGGCAAAAATCTCTGTTAAATATTCACAAATATAATAATGCAAGGCTTCAGAGCCCTGGAATGAGCAGTTATTCCTTGTGGATGCCAGTGTAATCAAATGTTAACTCACTGCAGTCTCTGGTGTTCTCCTAGGATGAAACTGAAAGGAGAGTAGGTGCCTTTGATTTTCAGAAGAAATCAAACAAAAAAAGGCGTCAAAATTCTCATACTTGTTTGCTTCTAGCTTTTGTTTTTGTTTTCTTGAGGTGGATAATTACGTATGTGTGATACTGTGTGCAATTTGAAGACAGGGGTAAGTGCTGTCTCAAAAAGTTTGCAGATTTTTGTTAAGCAGTGAAGGCTGCTCTACACAGAAGAACAATGAGGTGAAATATCAAGATGCAGGCATTGAAGTCAGGGTTTGTATGATTTTCTTGTTATGATTTAATGTTTTAGTTGCAGACCTGAGGGAAATTCACCTGTCTTCATGGAAAAAAATCACACAGATGAATGTTTGAAGGGGAGAACAAGTTATTCAGGTTGTATTTTTCTTCAGATACAGAGTTTCCATTATAGAAAGCACAGGTTGAAGGCATTATCCAAATCTTTATTCCCTCTTCTGTTTGGTAGCATTCAAATACTTCTCTATTGGGTTAGCATCTTGTAAACAGAACACAAGCCATTTATCTGACCTAGTTTTTACTGGAGGATGGTATATCAGTAGTAATGTACACAATATAGTGGTTTCAGTTTTGTTTCAAATTCTATGTTTAAGGTTTCTGGTCTTTAAAATATTCAAAGATGCAGTCATTTTATTTGGGCCTATTACATCCTTTTCATGTGTCTGCTTGTTTAATACCTGATACATTAAAGTCAACCTATGCTTGCAAACATCACAGTGGCTTTTGCTTATGAAAAGCAATTGCTCCTATATAAGGGGAATTCCATTGGTTTTCCTTACTCACATGAAAAGCTGTCATAACTATACAATGTGTGTAAGCAGCTGTTGATGAGCTGAGGAACTGAGGGATGGATAAACTGATGGCTTTTCTGGGTAACAGAAGAAAACCACAAAGGAGGGAGCTAATTTCCTGTCTCCCAGATCTCTTGCTCTTCAGTGACCTAGTGATGCTGTTTGTGTTTCCTTGGTAATGGTTAACTCTCTGACTTGTGAAGGTGAAAAATTTGTATCTGCCTGCTTCAAGTGAAAGCAGAAGCTGTAAGTTTTGGACACTGACTTCAGAGCAGTTCCACTAATGGTATGTTTTGAAGACAGGCAACTTATGTTATGTGTTATATTTCTGTGCACTGTTTTCTGTAAAAATTGCAAATGAATTGATTCTCCAAGCACATAAAGCCTAAGTACAGTAACTGCAGCTGCTCTCAAGACTAATCATTGCCTGAAATTAACCTGTCTCCTCAGATAGTGTTTGTAGCTTATCCTTGAGGATAAAGGGGCTAAGGTATCTTGGCTTTTGTCATTCCCAACTGGAATTGTCAGAGGAGCTCCCACCTGCACTTTGTGGTTACAATATTTGTCTAAAACAGGAGTAGCAGCAACCATAATAGGCAATTTCATTACTCAAAGAGGTTATGTGCAGACCAGGAAGATAATTTGGACTTGATACTCTAGTGGTTAAGGAACATCTAAGTGTCATGTAAATAGTGCATTATCATTAAGAGATCTGGATCTCTTTATAACTTGTCTGTTTACATATGCTAGATCCTGGTGTGTGTGCAGACTGTTCATAAACATAGGAGAAGACCAAGTTCACTACAAAAATGGACCCATTTGGGTCACTTTGGCTCCTGTTAAAGAGTACCCTGTCTGCCATTGAAATCACTGTCATTGCTTTCAAGGCAAAGTGCTATTTGAAGTGAGTAAAGGTGTTGGAATTTGACTTATGTGATGAATCTTTCCCAATCACTTGTGCTGTTAATTATGTCTTAAATACCTAACAAACGTAATAATTACTTTGTGGCACGTCAGATATCTAAACTGGATGTGATTGTTAACTGCCCTTTCAGTCTGTTCTTGGTTTTGCAGGATGTTTAGGGCTGAAGAAAGAATTAGAATTCTTCTGTTGTGAGGATTAGACTTTAATAAGATAATTTATACCAAGTGTATAATGCTAAAAATTAAATCGGACTTTGGGCTATTTTCTAAAGTGGGTAATATTTTGTTAACACTGCAGGTCAATAAAGCTCTCTGCCAAAAATACCCATCATTATAAACCAGCTTATAAGTACTTTATTAAAACCTCCTCTGTGGTTGTAGGGAAGACAACTAAACAAAAACCTGGTTTGAGCCTCTTTGTAGTCTTGTATGAAGAGCCCTATCAGATCTGGAAAGCAGGCAGTGGGATAAAGAGACTTCTCTGGAAGGAGCTGTGCTGAATGTGCTCACTGCCAGAATTACTGTGGTCTGATTGAAGTGGAACACTTGTCCCCAGTAGATAGTACATGCAGTAGGATATATGCCTTTCTGCAGATCTTGCTGCTCCTTGCATCCCTTTTGTACACTGGCACTTTTCTGCTGGGTGTCTGGCTGGCTCACTGTACTCTTGCTGAGCTGTCAGCCTCTTTAATCAAAACTTGACTTCAACTCCTGGAATGCAGCTCATTCTTTTGTGTCTTTGGTGGTCCCACCTCAGGCCTTTCTGTGGTCCAGTCGTGATGCTTGTTCTTGTCTTCCAGTTGCAGTCTCTAGGCAGGTCCCAGAATGCTTGTGTGCCTTGCTCTTGGTGTCCCTCTGTTCCCCTTCCTCTCTGTCCTGGTTTGCCTCTGTGGCTAATATGGGAGCCTTGGAAGTGGGAGGTTCTCTCCACATCTACTGTAATAAGCAGCTGTTTACTTATTTTTGCAGCACCCCTATAAAAGGCCAGCAGTCATATGGATGCTCATCTTGAAAATGTTTCTTTGCAATGTTAATAAGAGTTGTTTGAAGAGGTCTCTGAATGTGACAAGACTGCAGCTTTTCAGGGAGGGGAGGCATCCTCAGGCTCTGCTATGCACACAAAACTATAAGGTTTGAAATGCTGACATCCTGTGAGTAGCTGAGAACTTTTGTTCAGATATTTAAATTACAAATAAGAACGGGGTTTCTGAAACAACTTCAGGTCCCACTGATTTTCATGGTTTGTCTGAATCATTTAAGCCCTTTTTAAAAATACACTATCAAATCTTGCTATGCAGGTTGTTAAATTACACGTTTTTTGCTGGGTGCTGTTTTACTCTGTTTCTACTGGTCCAGTTGAAAAGAAAGAAATTGAAAGAAAAAAGTTTGAAAGAAGAAAATTACACTTATGGCAAAGAGGTAGCTGTTCTAGAAGCTAGGAAGAGGACTTCAAAAGTTCATTAAATCTGATTCTTACAGAACATGAATCTTTTGAACTTTCAGTACACACGATTACTTGGAAATAAAAGTTACTAACTGCAACCAAAGTCTGAACAAAAATGAAGTTGTGTTTCTCCTTCATTGTAAAGAAATGAAAATGCTTGGAGGGTTAGGGATAAATGCAGCACAGTGTGCATTATCAAGAAAGCTGTTTTATTTAAGTTCAGTAAGGAAGAAAACAAAAGCAACCTGTTCTGCTTTGATTTGGATTTCTTTAACATGGACCAGGATGTAAAATCTGTAATGGAAAACCTTGGAACAAGGGGATGGTGGCCAGGGAATCCTGTCACTGCTTGAGTTTGCTGGCATTTACATTTCATTTCAGTAATGTTTGTATATTTTTGGCCTCTGAAGCAGTTAGAGGCTTTTTGTTGCTACTTAGGTCTGAAGCTACAGCATTAGTTTGCACATCTTTGTGCAGCTTCTGTGTTGAAATAACTGCTTGGTAAGATTTTGTCATGGAGTTGTCAAGATGATTACTTAGTATTGATAAAACACTTGAAAAATGCAGCTGAAATCAGGGTGGGGGTTTTTTTGTTTGGTTCAGGGTGGGGGTTTTTTTGTTTGGTTCAGTGTTGTCTTTTTGTTTTGAGGTTGGGTTTTTTTGTGGTTTTTTTTGTTTGGTTGGTTGGGTTTTTTTTTTCTTTTTTTTGTTTGGTTTTGTTTGGTTTTTTTAAACTTTGTTCATATGCAAATTAGAAAGTTGGTTATAATACATGATTCCAGGAGTCTACATCAGCTACATGTCCCTGTCTGACTGCATAACTTTTAGTATTCCAAAGAGCTTTTGCTTGGAATTGGCAGTACACTAAACGTGACTCAAGTCCCTTCTGTTGTGAGATATTATTCAAGTGATGAGATGTGCTGCAATATTTCTGCCTCCTGTGGACTGGAAGGGGATTTTCATACACTTGCTTTAAATCCTAACCTGCATTCTTTTTGCACTGGGGATTTGCACTTTTAAGTGTAACAGTGTATCAAGTCTTTCTTACTTTTGCATGAAAGAGCTGAAAGGGAGATTAGATGGTTTAAAACAAAGCAGTGAACTGAAAGAGCTGGAGTCTGCTTTAGCTCCATTCCTGACCTCACTGTGTGACCTTGGACAAAAAGTTCAATATCTTTCTGCCTCAGTTAATCACATCAGTTAAAGAGGGATAACAGTATGAGCCAAAGAGCACTGTTGCTGTAAGATCTTTGTTTCTATAGACCTCTTGTGAATCTGTAGCACTGAAAAATAGGTCTATGTGAGGCCTAAAATGGTCGTGTTCATTCCTAGAGCTACATTATCAGCACAACATTTTCATATTGCATCATATAAGGAATAGTTCAGTGGAAGATGCAAAGGAATATAAAGGCTATTTTTGAGCCTCCATGTACTCATTTTCTGGTAATAGCTTTAGAGCTATTTCAGGGTGGATTCTCCCTATAGCCTAGTGAGCCCTGATAGGAGTGTTGACAATGAAATACATAATGTCTTTCGAGAGAAATAAGATTTTTTTTAATCTTATTCTTTAACGAAGAAGATTTTAAT
Organism: Trochalopteron elliotii; assembly: GCA_024734555.1. NCBI lineage: Eukaryota > Metazoa > Chordata > Aves > Passeriformes > Leiothrichidae > Trochalopteron > Trochalopteron elliotii. The sequence goes on from JANPWX010000073.1 coordinate 3,763,881, forward strand.
ATAATTTATTTTCTCCTCAGATAGTCTGAGTCATATAATAAAAATAAAAACTTTCATTCAGATGCAGACTGTTATCAGCTATAGTAGCAAACAGACCAATCAATATCAGTTACAATATCCTGCTGTCTAAGCCAGCAATGGGAAAGACATGATTGAATTGCTTAGATGTTATTTAGGGTCAGTCATCTGATTCTGTCCTTTCAGTTTTTAATTTCTACATTAGCCTCTGCAGGTCTAATTAAAAAGTGTTCTAGACCAAGCTAAGGCCTTTTACTTGGGAGACAGCATGGTTTTTGTCTGTGTAGGTGGGTTCTTCCCTCTAGTGCAGCCCTTTTTTCTGAGCTGGCACTGCTGATTCATAAAGCCCAAGGTGTCTGTAGGTTCAGGGCTTCTCCTGCCTTGTTCCATGCCACCTGTCTGTGCACACACAGGGGATCTAGACGAAGGAAGATCCTGAGATAGCTGTGCTCTAATGACCCACAGCTGCAATAGGAGTTGTCACCACTGTTTTAGACTGCCAGTATGTTGGTGTATGATTTGAAATTTACCTCCAACAGTATTACAGTTCCTTGTCAGAGACAAGCCTGTGTCTCTGTGGATGCCAAGCACCACACCTGTGGCAGTAAGTTGCTTTCCCTGGTTTAAAAGTCATGGAGTCTGCACCAGGAGCAAAATTGATAATTATTTGTTCTTCTCAAAGCTCTGTGTAGCCCTGGGAGCAGCTGAGAGTCAAGGATCCAAGAAGTAATTTTTACAGGCATGAATTCAGTGTTCATAGTAAGTTTTCCTGATGTCTCTTTTGCTTCTGAATATGTACTGCAGAGGTCTGGCAGGCCTTGACACCCACTCTAGCCCTGCTGCCCCTGTTTGCTTTGATCGTGTGTGTGTGCTTTGTAGTGGTATGGATACATGATCTGCTTACAGTTTTGAGGTGACAACCTTAGAGCTGTGTTTCTTGCAGACTCTCTCCTCCAAGCCACTCTTTGCAGGTGATGGTCAGTCCACTGATGGCAAGAGAGATTTCAGCCTCAGGGCAGTATGTCTTTGTGCAGAGATTAGAATAAAAATCAGACAAGTGGTAGTAGAGTATCCTTTTGCTTGCAAGTGGTTTGCTTTAGATGTGGCTTCTTGTTGCCACAAGGTTGCTGTCATATGATGGCTGTTCAGTGTCATGTGGAGCTGGAGCTTGTAGGCTCACTTTGATTCTTGATGGCTAGATTGAAATTTGCTGTTACTAGTGGTGACTTGACAGTCTCCATCAGGAGACTAAATATTGACAGAGCCCTCAAGACCTAACTCTGCTTTAAATCCAGTGTGATTGAGGCATGTTGGCAAAGCTACAGTTGGGGAAGAAAAACGCTTCTATCCGCCACTCCTTCTCTGCGGCTCCAGAGCTACTGAACTTGAATGTGTTATCAATGCAGCTGTTGCTGCCTAAACACATCCTGGATGTGAGGTCACTGGACTTCAGTGTCCCAAATACCAGTAATTTGGTAAAATAGTTAATAAAAGATACTGCAGTGTCTATTACCAGGCACACTGCCACTACAGAGGCATGATACTGGAGAGTCTGCTGCTTTCATACTCTGGAGAGAAGGTGCTGGTGCCCTCTGGGAGAGGACTGAGAGTATATTTGCATCTCGTTTCCAGTTGCTGCAATGCCTTTTTTAATGATTAGTTGACTACCAAAGCCCCTCTAGCCTATGTAGTGAGAGTTTTTTTTGGAGTTTCCTCTCCTACCTGACACTATGATATTTTAGTATCCCCTGATGACAAGACATGTTTTTAACTGTGATTTGTGGACATTTGCAGGAAGTTAACAACATCTTGTCAAAGATTCTGTATGTCCTCCTGGAAAGTAGCATCAACTTCAGAAGCTTCAGGGTTCCCATCTGCATTCCTGTCTTTCCCTTACGTCAATCTGTCTCTGGCTTTGAAATGTTTCTTTCAGGGTACCTGTCGCCCAGTTCCAGGCTGGAATAACTTGCTGTGTTTTAGCAATAGGAGTGAAGCTTAACATGAGCCCAGAGACTGAAGGAAAGCAGTGCCACAAAGCATTTACAGCACTGGTTACTGATCTTCCTTGACTTGCTGAGCTACCGTGCAGACCTCCTAGTTAGTCTCCAGAATGGCTAATGTGCCAGGATTTCCTGGAACTGGATGTTTGGGCCTTTCCCTGCAAAGTGTCACAGGACTAGCCATTTTGTTAAGGGTTTAAGCTGCACCTAGAATATTTACTTTTAAGAAAACTCAATTTTTTGGTCAAGGCCTTGGTACTGTTCAGCTCTGCAGACACATGAAGACATTTAATCTGATCTGAAATCACACAGACTAATTGTATCTGTAGGTAGGTGGGAATGAAGACTGAAAGACTGGCTTAGAAATCATAAAGGCTCCCTTTGCACTCAGATTGAGCACATCCCAAAGTAGTAGGTGTGTGTTATTAAAGAAGTTGTTATTTTAAGCAACTGATGAACACAAGATTCTTAAAAATGCTGTGAGTTACATAAATTTGTCTATTCAGCCTTGAGGAGGTGGGGTTTTTCTGACTGCGTAGAGTTTTGGTAATAGCTGTCCATCTGCAGGTCTTGTTCTGCAAAATTAATGTTTCCACATCCTGTTTGCATTGGACCTTCCTGATAATGTTCTCTCCAAGCTTTGAATAAATGCCATGCTTCAGGGTGATGTTACAGATTTAGTATGTCGTACTGATGGCTCATATTTTATTTTAAAAGTGACCACACAAGGTTTTAGAAGTCTTGCCTTGTTTCTTTTGGCATTTGCTTGGTTTGTGTCTAAATAATACAAAATCATTACGTTTCAAAATATCATATCTTTGTTGTATCTCTACTTAGGTATCTTAGATGGATTAAAGGGAAAAGTTTTGGTTCCCACTACTGTAGAAAAAGAAGTAGGCTTCTAATGTAGCAGCTGATCGTGTGATACCAGCTTAGTATAGACAAATACGCAGTGTGTTTTTGCACTGCTGGGTTGATCAAAGGTAGTCTGCGGGTTTCTCTCTCGGGCTTCTTTCTCACAGCTGCACTGGATTACAATGTGGTTCACCTGGCCCGTGGGAGGGTTTTAATACTGTTTAAAAACAAGAATATACCCCCCTCATGAAAACAGTCTTTGTCAGCAATAGAAATAGCTGGTCATCAGAACTTTTAGGTTGTAGTGTCCTCCTGCAGTCAGAGGATGTCTGTCTGCCTTGGTGATTCTATTTCTTTTCATTTTTTTAGTATTTTTTTTTGTCCCTTCCTTTTCCTTTGGACTGTTCTATTTATGGTTCTGCTGTAGCTGCTGATTTTTCTGGGAATAGATTAATTAATATATAAAGGGAATAGATTAATTAATGTGTAAATGTATAATGTATTAATGTCCATAAAGGCAAGGTAAGAGCCTTTTTGAGAATATGATGGTTCTGGGTTAATTTCAGTCTGTGTGGTTGTTTTCTTTGCTTCTCTTGTGTTCTGTTTGGTTACAGCAGACAGCAAATCACTCTTTTACCTTGGACAGCAATGTTTTTGAATATATAAAATAACAGAAAAGAAACATTCAGAAAAAAAAAACAACTTTAAGCTTCAGTTCTTCCTTGCAAAAATGGAGCAGTGTTTCTGAAAGATATGGCAAGTTCTGAGGTCACTCTGTCTGAGAAAGAAAATTATACTATTACTCCACTAAACGACTGTTTTCTCCTTTAGTTTCTTAGCATTTGGGTCACAGTGACCTTGTGTGTTTGTAGAATCTTTGATTTGAATAGATTAAGAGTGTTTGCTTATATGCCTGACTCAGGTTTTTGTCAACTGTAGATAGCCTTGTCCTTCACTAGAATTTGTCCCAGCCTCTGGTTGGAACATACTGGTCATGTTGTCCTGTTGCAAATACTTCAAGTTATGAGGTAATGTGAGTGATACTTCATTTTTTAAAAATTAAGAAAATAATAAAGATAGAATTTTTGAGAAAATGAAGGTAGTACATGGTAGAACAGGCTGCAAGTGCTTTTTGTAGAGCTCTGTAAATGGCAGTTAGCAAGAGTCAACACACAAAGCTGCTTGATGAAATTGTACAATAGGGAAGTTATAACCATGTAGAAAAAGGGCACTAGAACAGTTAATTTTTCCACACAACCATGATGATGTTGTGATCGTGAGTATCCTGAAATTGGCTGTAACTGTCCCAGAAGGTTTTATGTTTTTCAGTCAGCATATTATGTCAGTTCCTAGAGGTGTGTGACTTTTCTCTTTTTTTTATTCCAGACGACTTCTTATTCAGGCTCTGCTTGGTCAATACATTGGTAGTAGAGCTAGTAACAGCCAAACAAGAAATGAGCTCCAGATCACAGTGTGTCTTAGGTACTCTTGATGATAAATTGTTATACGAGAGAAATTGTACTTATGGAGAAGATTATTCTGGGAAGTATTGAAAAACCTGAAAGACAATGCAGTCATTGGTCACAGCCTGCATGGCTTTGTAAGAGGAAAGTCCTGCTTATCAAACCTGATTTCCTTTCATGACAGAGTGACCCACTGTGTTGATCAAGGGAAGCCAGTTGATGTAATCTTTTTGGATTTTGGTAAAGTTTTCAATACTGTCTCTCACAGGATCCTTCTGGACAAGGTGTCCAGCATACAGCTGGATAAACACGTCATGGGATGAGTGAGCAGCTGGCTCACAGGTCAGGCACACTGAGGGTTACACTGAGTGACATCAGACTGGTGATCTGTCACTTGTGGGGTTCTGCAGGGCTTCATCCTTGACGCTCTTCTCTTCAGCATCTTCATAAATTATTTGGATACAAGGCTGGAAGGGATACTGAGCAAGTCTGCAGATAATACAACACTGGGAGGAGCTGTTGTCTCCCTCAAAGGCAGAGACCCCACAAAGAGACCTTGATAAATGTGAAGGCTGGGCAATCACCAACCATGTGAAGTTCAACAAGGGAAAGTGCCGGATTCTGTACCTGGAATGGAGCAACCCGGAATGCACAGACAGACTGGGGAACGAGACACTGGAAAGCAGCTCCATGGAAAGGGACCTGGGGGTCCTGGTCGATGGAAAGTTGAATCTGAGCCAGCTCCAGTGCCCTGGAGCCAGGAGGGCCAACCTTGTCCTGGGGGCATCAGGCACAGCCTCACAGCCAGGCAGGGGAGGGGACTGTCCTGCTGTGCTCTAGGCTGGGCTGGCCTCACCTCGAGTGCTGGGGGCAGTCTGGGGTGCCACAACATAAGAAGGATGTAGAGCTGTTAGAGAGCTTCCAGGAAGGGTAATGAATGTGGAGAAGCTGTATGAGGAGGGGCTGAGGTCACTGGGTCTGTTCAGCCTGGAGAAGAGGACACTGAGGACAGACCTCACTGCAGTTACAGCTTCCTTGTGAGGGGAAGAGGAGGGGCAGGCACTGATCTCTTCTCTGCAGTGATCAGTGACAGGACCTGAGGGAATGGCCTGAAGATGTCAGGGGAGGTTTAGGTTGAGTATTAGGAAAAGCTTCTTCACACTGTGGCTGGGCACTGGAACAGGCTCTCCAGGGAAGTGGTCACAGCACCAAGCTTGACAGAGCTCAGGAAGCATTTGGGCAATGGTCTTGGACACATGGTGTGACTCTTTGGAGTGTCCTGTGCTGGGTCAGGAGTTGGATTGACAATCCTTGTGGTTCCCTTCCAAGACAGCTTATTCTGTGATTCTGTACCTGCAGTTATTTTCTGCTTGAACTACGTTAATGAAGGCTTCAAAGTGGATAAAAACAAATACTGTGGCCTAAGCCTTCCTTTCTGGAACAAAATGAAGTAGTCTGGTTTCACATTTATAGTGATGATGAGTATTGTTGTTATTAATGTTATTATTCTTCCTTCTCTCATCAACTGCTGACAGCCTTAGTATAATTGTGAGAAAAACTACAGCAATAGTTTTCAGTATCACTGTATCACTGATATCGTTGCCTGGGGATACTGTTAACTAAACAAAAGCATTTTAGAAGCTGGATATGAAATGATTAATTCAATTTCTGAGAACTTGCTAAAAAATTGGGGTGCTGCTTGCTGGTCTGTTTGATTCAGGCTGACATTCTCTGTTCTGCTGCAGGGCCACCTGAGCTGAATTTTTATCAGCTTCTTTCACTTACAGTACGATAGACTGCATCTGATGTGCACATGGGACTTCCCTTGAGTACTCCTAATAAGAAGTTTTTCCTTTCTCTGCTTCCATTGACTTCTCACATCAAGGGACTAGAACATGGTCAGGGTGGAAGATGGGTGAGCAGCAGTTCTTCATATTCCAATGGCACCTCTCAAGTTCCCATAGGTGACCTGATATGGTCTGAGTTCTGCAGACTGTGCCTTATCATCTGAGTGCTACACAGGAATTAAAAAACATTACATCAAAGGAGAGAGAAGAGTTGAGGAACTGATCTGAGATTTTAAAGATCTGAGCTGAAAGTTAGACATTAAACTTGTGATTCTTGTGAAATATGTATTTCTTTTGTGCCCCTGGAAAATTGCTGTCTCACTGTCTTGGTTTCCCACTCCAGAAAATGGGGTCCATTCTGCTATTTTCAGTTCTTTGTGTCTCTTCCTATAAGTTCTCCTATAAGTTTTTCAGGCCAAGAACCGTCTGTCAGTATGTGTAGGCACATGGGCTAATACAGCTATTCCTGAGCAGAGCAGGGGCTTTTAAAAAGCAGTTGTAACACAAATAGTGAGTGATTCCTTCCATCAGAACAAGGCTGCTCACAACTGTGTGGGAAGATGGCAGCACTGCTGCCTCCAAGGTTGCACTGGAGAGGCTTTAGGGCACAGAATGGAAGGGGAAGGTCTCTCCCATGCTAAGAATCAAATGAGAGGGATCTCTGGGGTTTGTGGCAGACATGTGGATTTTATCTTTCTATCTCCATCTTCTCTTGAAGTGGATGGTCCAAAATTGGTTCAGCTTGGGAAGTCTCAGTAGAATTTCAAAGTATTTTTTTCTGCTTTGCAAAGTGTAAAGCTCTGATACCTGGATTGCTTCGCAAATGTAGAATTTAATCTCAAAAAAATTCAGTGAAAAAGATAATTTGTAATTATTCTTGTTCCTACTGGGGAAAAATCAGCCAAAATATCTGCAGATGAAAAATAATGTCTTGCAACTTCATTGTGACTTTTACTGGAGGCTCTTCACCTGTCTTGCTAATCTGAATTAATAAAATCCCAAAATGTCTTTTGCAGCCTAGTGTGTTTTTGTCCTTGTTTTACAGGTGAATTAATAAATGTGTGATATTCTGGATGCCTTGGAAGGCACTAGAAAAGCATCAATAGGACCATCTCACCTTTAAAACTTAAAGCATCTAATAATGAAATCTGCAGTCATACTGCATGTTCTGATGTCTTGTGGGGTTAGTTGCTTTTCAGTTGTTAAATGCTTCCTTTTTCCAGCTTGTCAAGTAACATAAATATCCCTTATGGCACCCAGATAATGGGACAAATAATGGGACAAGCTGGATATTTTATTCAGCTTGTCCCATTATTCACTCCTCTTTTGTGACCTGCTTGTATTTGGTATTTCAATTATCTTCACAGCTTCACCATCCAGTCTAATTTACACTTAACTCAGACGTGTGGCTACCCAAGTTCTGCACACTGGCAATGGCAGATAGGCACACAAACTTTCTGAGCAGGACACTTTTCGTTAGAATCACTTAAACATCAACCAGAAGAACCAAGATCAGTGAAAATACTATCTCAGGCTGGCAAATGTGCCACGAGTGCTGCCCACAGCAGAGAACCCGCAGAGAGCTGGTGCAGAACCCTTGGGCTGCCAGGGAGGAGCAGTAGTAGGGAAGGTGTGGGAGTGAGACAGAGAGAATCAAAGTGCCTGAGGGGATGGAGGGTGAGGAGGAGACAGTGTAACAACTTGTGCAGACTTGTGGGCTTCCAGAAAACTGCCAACACTGGAGTGTGGAATATAATTTTAGGTCCGTTAACAAAACTTCCAAAGATACAGGGCTTCAGACTGGTACTTCAGTATTATAAAGTACTGGCTGACTTTATAATAAACAGAAAAGTAGAGGGATTTTTTTTTTTTTTTACTCAGACCAGAGTAAGCTTGTGTAATAAAACTGTGGTTTGAGAAGTTGCTGCTACTGTTGCAAAACTGTTTGATTTTGGAAGGAGTTGCACCTTAGATGCACTTCTTATAGGCCTTGCAATTGAAAATTTGACTGCTGTTGCCTGGATCAGATCAATTCATTTGCTGAACAAACCTTTACAGCCATGCTCTTTCATGTACAGAACTATGTACACACAGACTTGGCTCAGTTAAAAGTATGAGAACCTTGTCAGAATGGACAATAAGTGATCCATTCTGCCATCAGCCAAGAAAAGACAGCCTGGAAGTCTAGGTGGAGTGCACAGTGCTAAGGGGACAGATGGTTAGGCTAAGTGTTATAGAGACTTTGAATGCAACTTTTCCAGGTTCTTGAGTTTGTCTTGTGATAAAGATTAAAAGTATGGGGAGTTTAGTGTGTGTGTTTAAAGGAGGCTGTTTTGGCTTGATTATTTTTTTGTGATAGGTGGAAAGTACAAAAGCACTTTCAGGTAACGCTGACTCCCTTGAAGTCTGTGAAAGGCCTCTGATACTGACTCTGTGTTTGTACATGACATTGCTGCAGCTCATGTGAAACACAAAGAGAAAATGTGTCACTGTCCACAAGTGACTTCTGTTCTGGATTGGTTTGGGAAATGTAAGCTGAAGGAAGCCTCTTGCATGCTCTTTAGCACTGACCTGGCTTTGTATTTAGAAGCTTTATGAAATACCTTTCTACAGGCAGACCCCAGGTATCAAGGCAAAACCCTTCCCCAGTTAAAGTTTTTACAGTGGCAGCAGCACCACCATCATACGTAATTTTTCTCTGTAATAGGGAAGAAAGGTTAGTACTGCATTGAGGGGTGATGAACTGGACCTTGAATTGCTGCAGGAGTAGAAAATTGTTGTGTTCTGCAGCAGCTAATGTTGATTTCCAAGCAGCCTATTGCATGAACTGAGTGATGTAAACCAGGCAGAGCTGAGGTAACAAATCGAGAAGCACACACGTCACGAGTGGTTGGCTAGAGTTTGGGGGGAGTGTGAGCTGCAGAGAAAACATGTGAAGCAAGCTAAGGCAAGCCAGGCCTTTTGGTATCATGCACAAGGTTGCCTGTGACCACAGATTTCATTTTGACACTTAAACATTTTCTTCGAATGAGAGCTTCTGTGAAGAATCTCTTGGACTGAGCTGAGGTTGTTCTCACAATAACAGTAGTGTTAATGTTTGTAGCTTTGATCAGCATTTTGGGAGGTGCTTGTCTAGTATCCTGTTTTGTATGACAAAGACTGTACTGCTTTTATTGTGCTGCCTCTTGCTGATGGCTTGTAGGAATGAGTATTTTGTCCAGCTCCCTACTGCAACTATCAGCGTTTGATATGACTGGTGCTAAAATGCCCTGAAAATAAAAGTCACCTGAAGAGCTATGATGATGCAAAGAGGGAGAGGCACTTACCCTTCTTTAACTTCCATAATTGCTGTGCTGCAAATGTTGTTTTAGATCATTTTTATGCACTACAGAGAAGCTCAGGTGCCTTGCTTGGACAAGGCAGTGGGCTTTCCAATGCCTAAAGACAAATTCCAAGGTGAGTGGTGGAATTTACATTATTTTATTTGTTCACAGTTAATGTGTATTCTGTTCTCTTGATGAGGGCGTAGCTGGTCCTTAGAAGGAGAAAGGCACTTGCTTGTTTGCCTGAGGCTGGCTCTGCCTTCTGGATTAGGTAGCACCCTCAAGGGGAGAGAGGGACCATCTCATTCCTGGCAGCAGCAGAGCATGGGGAACTGCAGAAGGAAAAAGCTTCATGAATGCTTCATGAGGGTGGTGAAGGCAGAGGTGGTGACACCAAGTCAACACAAAGCCTTCAGAAAATGATGAATGAGGAATGCCAAGAAGAGCAAGGAGCAGGCACACAGCCAGGGCTCAGCTAGAACAGGAAAACTGTTTTACTGTGAGTGTAGAGGGATCTGTGCAGTCTGTTGCAGCCCAAGAGATCCTCTGAATGCTGCTGATGTGAAAGCAAAACTAAAAGAAGGAACCTGCCTGGTGAGCACACTGTGGCTAGAGAGGGTTTGATTAAACTCTCATTTATGTTCTGCTTCATTGAAGAGGGACAGTAAATTTTCAAGGTTCCTTTGTTCTAGTTCATGTTTAAGAAGAACAAAGTTTTAATCTGTAAAGGTTCCTTTGTGTGTTCCTTTGATCCATTCAGTGGCCTTTCTAGATACCCAATTAAATATTCAGGATTGTGCTTAAAAAAAAAGCTGGCCAGATTTTCCTGAAATTTGCAGTTTGGGCTAAATTTTCTTGAAATCTGCAGTTCTGGCTGGAGTACATGTTACTATTCTATATAACTTCCATCCAGCCCATGAAAAACTCCAGTCTTTTGGAGGAAAAGCAGTTAATGAGCTTTGCATATGAATGTGTTTGTGAATTTTTCAGCTTGATTTTGACATATTACTGGCATTGGTGACATTTTTGTTTCCTTTCACTTGTGTAGAAATAGAAGAATTTTAGAAATGTGCTAAGCAGGCAGTGTTACATTGGACCAGTTACATGTTAAAGAGAAACATGAAATACATGCATCTGTACCTCTGCACGGGATAAGGATCTTTAAAGGGCTATCTGTAGATCAAAGCCCAGCTGTAGGGTGATCAAATATCCTGCTGAATAAGACCAAAGAGGGTGAAACTTTTTGATACAGCAGCCCTGGTTTGTTTTGCCATGGGCAGTGTCTTCTTATGTGAGGTGCCAGTTTTGTTTCATCCCCATTTACACATGCACGTGAAACTCCAGCACACACACATCAGTCTCCTCTCACACATATGGTAGAGCTGCAGCTGCTCTTAACTCCTCCATCATCCCACTCTCAACTCCTTTCAAAAAAATTCTGGAAACTATTGCACAAAGCACATACTCCAGAAACTAGATTCAATCAAAAGTTTAGGAAAAAGGTTAAAATGGGGATGGTGGGGCACAGGGAAACCAGCCCAAAGCCCACTGTTTGTATCTCCCTGTTGTGACAGATGAGGCTCTATAAATCAAAGATTGATATGCTTCCTATCATGGACCAGAAGAGTGTGTATTGATACTTGCTATGAGCAATAAGTTCAATAATGAACTCTCTTCTTCCCTGAAACATTGCCAAGATTTCCAGCCATACATACACAAGGACACAATATATGAGCTGTACAGCTCTTTGTATCTCCATAATTTACAGAGGCCTTGTTTCTTCATGATTCCTCAGTGGTCTGATAAGAAAGCAGTAGAATAGTAAAACTTTAGAATTGCCAGTTACTGTACTGTTTTTGGCTATATAAATGTAAGCAGAGACTGTTACATAGTGTTACTTAACTAATGGCAAGAAAGGCTTATTTAGATTCTTATTAATCAGGTGCCAACAGTGTAAAGCACTGAAGGCCCTACCTTTGAGCATTTCTGATCCATTGCAATCCTGGGCAGAACAGAATGCATCCTTCTTTGTGCAAGAGTTCCAGGAGGGCGCTAGAATGTGTAGCAACCTGTGTTGAAAAATGGAAGGAAGAACAGGAGATTGCACAGTGCAACAGCAGGAGCTTTTGCCCATGTTAGTGAGAGAGAGTGAGTCCACAGGAAGAAACATGTCTTTTGTCATGAAGTTGTGAAGTAGAAATGATGGCTTAGGATAAATGACAAGTCAGGAGACCATAGCTGTTCTTAAAAAACAAAGAGAAAAAAAAAAAAGAAAAGTGGGTTTGATGAAGAAGATGAGTCAAGGAAAATCTTGTGGAATTTTCATAAGAAGCACCATTTCTGGACCTGTTGGAGGACAGAACAGTTTGAGCAAAAGAGTTTTTGATGAATAGAAAGTAAACAGAATATAAAATACCAAGCTCTAGCTTTTTTAGACTTGAGCTGTTTCTAAATTGTTTCCAAAGGTTTCATAGCCATGATCATTTTTTCTAGTATTCCCAAACTTTCATTAAAATGATTGAAAGCTCCAGTGGTATTGCTGGCTTCCTGACAGCTAGTTATTACTTCAATCAACAGTTGCTTGAAGGAAGGCTTGATTAAGGTGTCACATAGTTGTAGTTAACTGGCATGTGACTTTTGTTTCTCCAGCAGACTTCCTTATCTCAAGCCTTCAATGAGGACCATGTAGAAGAGGAGTTTTTTTTTTTTCTCCTTGAGACTTTTTTTTTAAAAAGCTCTTAAATTTTCCTCTGAAGCAAAATTCGTTTGATGTTGAGTGTGTCTTATTCAAATGTCCTTGACATTCATATCAAAAGATCTTGTATAACCTGTGATGTACACACAGTAACAATGAGGAACTGAAACTTCTCCTCATATCATGTTTTGGGTTATACACACTCCAAGCATTAAAGCAGTTTAATTGTCTTCCGGGTGGGTAGCAGGTCATAATAATCATTAATTGTTATGACAGTAAAATGTCTAGGATTTGCTGAGCTATAAGAAGTTCTTGCCCTTAAAATCCAATTGTCTTAGTTTGGTAATGAGATGTAAACAATGGGTGAAGTTGGAAAGTGGACAAAGGGTGTTGTTGTCAGATAATGCTCTTGTGAGGTCTTTCAGGACTAGCTTAAGATATTCACTGCCATCCCAGAAGAGACTGTGCATCATGGGCTGGTTCTCATTTGTACCTGTGCAAGGTTTTCCAGGTCAGCTAAGAGCTACTGATGAGGTCAGTTCGAACCCATTTGACACTGAAAGTTAAGAAATGCTTGGACGATCCAGTTTGATGACTCAGTTGTGGGAACAGTAACCTCCAGCTGTGACGCTGAAACAAACACCCCGGAGTGTCACAGTGAAACTGCACTGGCCACTTCCAAAGGGATTGCACCCTAATGTACCCAGTGCCTATTCAGAAAGGGGCTGATGAAGGCTTTGTTGTAAAGAAAGAGCTCTTTTCTTTGTTCAGTAGCTGTAGTGTGAGCTTGTCATCCACCTGTCTCCTCACAGGCACTCGTGGGAGAGCATCCAAAGGGTTTTAAGGAGGGAAAACTGAGTTAATTTCACTGTGCCTGAGATAGATCTTGGAGAAGAGCCTCCAAGGTGTTGAGAAGAGAGGCCAAGTGCATACATGGCATAGGAAAGGGGTTAAAAGCCAACAGTGCAAGGTGATAGTGCAGAGAAGTACAGCAGGATTTAATTGTGGCTTGAAAGAAAGAGTATGATGGAGGGGAGAGCCAGTGAAGGCAGTCCTCCAGGGCATGAAGAGAAATACCACAGTAAAGATGTAGGGGAGGAATGTTGTTATCTCAGGACCTGAATATCTGCTGTAGTAAAAGGGCCTCTGAGATGCCTAAGAGGTATTTGGCATTGTAGATGAAGAAGAGTATTGAAATGTTAATTTCAAAGAACAAAGAAAGATGTAGAGTCTGGATTGATCCTTAGAGGGGATCAGATGTTGGCACTAGTCAGGGTGTCAAAGGAGAAGACTGAGAGGTTGTTCAGCAGCTGGACTTCACAAATATCAGGTTCTGAAGCAAGGAGCTCTGTGTTAAGGGAAGCAATCTGCAAGGCAGCACATTTGTGTCTGCTAACGGACAGCACGTCCTGTGCTTGAGACTTGCAAAGGTCTTAACACGAGCTGTGTTAATACAAGTACCAGTAAGGTGTATCTGCCATATGAAGGGTCCTGTATACCACCCAACATGGCTTGATTGGCCCAATTTCAAGCAAATGTTCGTAGTCTTGGTCATGTTTTTTCAGCAGGTTTTTTTTAATGTGTGTAGTACAGGTTGGAATTTCTCTCTTTACAGAATCATAGAATGGTTTGGGTTGGAAGGGATCTTCAGGATCAAGTAGTTCCAAACCCTCCTGTCGTAGCCAGGGACACCTTCCACTAGACCCAGTTGTGCATAGCTCCATCTGTCCTGTCCTTGAACACCTCTGAGGATGGGGCATCCACAACTTCTCTGGGCAACCTGTCTCAGTGTCTTGCCAATCTCAAAGTGAAGAATTTCTTCCTAATATTTTTCTAAATCTGCTCTCTTTCAGTTTGAAGCCATTCACCCTTGCCCTATCACTACCTCTCCTAGTCACTCTCCAGCTTTCTTGTAGCCCCCTTTAGGTACCAGAAGGCTGCTCTAAGGTTTCCCTGGAGACTTCCCAGGTTGAACAACCCCAGCTCTCTCAGCCTGTCATCACAGGAGAGGTGTTTCATTCATGACCCTCCTCTGGGCTCACTCCAGCAGGTCCACACTCTTCTTGTATTGGGGGCCCCAGAGCACTCCAGGTGGAGTCTCATCAGAGTGGAGCAGGGGGAGAATTCCCTCCTTACCCTGCTGGCTGTGCTCCTTTTGATGCAGCTCAGGATACAATTGGCATGTTGCTAGGTCATGTCAACCTTCTTGTCCACCAACACCCACAAGTCCTTCTCCTGAGGGCTGCCTTCAATCTATGTTTTCTTTTATAGTGTGCTACACGCATTTTAATATACTACTCGTATTTTAATAGCATAATAATATTTTACTTTATAAGGTTCTCTTGCATCCCCAATACAGATGAACAGTGTGGTTCACAAGGGTCTTCTGGTTTGCTTGTGTTCGATAGGCATTGGCCCGTCACCTCCGACCTGGAACTCTGCGTGCTGTCTTTGGGAAGGACAAGATTCAGAATGCTGTTCACTGCACAGACCTGCCTGAAGATGGGCTTTTAGAGGTAAGGCTTGCTAGACAAACATGTTCTCATACATACTTCACAGGAAGTTATAAAGTGAAATTCTTCCCTTGACACTCTTTTAAGCCACTGAGTGTTTTCTATGGGGAGTAGCTGTGTTGTAGACCAGACTAGACACAAAAAGAGAGAGTTTATTGAAGGCTTTTGACTCAGTTAACTCTGATACTGTAAAAAAATTAATCCATGCAGTTTTCTTGAATTATTATAGTACAATGCAGTATTCAATGTAATGAAACTCAAGAGTCTTCTCTTCATCTGAATGTGTCCTTGGGTCTGAATATCAGTACCTAACAGTGCTTCTGCAGGGACACTTTCATAGCCCTTTCTTGGATGACCACCCTGACTCCTGATGTAAATTATCTCTACACTGAGCTTGAATATTACAGGCCCTAGGGATTCAAATCCTCCAGATACCACCCAGGTTTATTTGTAGACAGTCATACTTGCGCACATCAGTTGATATTTCCTGTGTTTTGTATTAAATTACTAATTATTATCTGATTTTCCTTTGTATGCCTTCATTAAAGTCCAATAAAATGAGAAAATGTTAAATTAAGGGAATTTGTAAAGGCAGAAATACTCACTATGAAAACCAGAACAAACTCATTCACTTAATTCTGTGCCTCAAAACGAAGGTCCATAGCAGTGGGTTGAGGTGGTGTGTAATTTTGCATGGATCTCTGTGTCAATGGCAATGCTTTTGCAGTGCATGCACAGCTTATTTTTTGCTATCTTGATGTATTTGCAAGTGCTGTCAGGTATAGCAGAATCATGGAGCAGCAAGTGTTGTCCTACTTAGAGAATTTTACATTGCCAAAGTGGTGGTTTTATGGGGGAGTGAGGAAGAGCTAACTTCATTGCCATCTTCCTCCATGAAATAACCTGTGGGTTAAAGTGCTTTTGCTAGGAAATCCTATCTAGTTTAAGGCACAGACTAGTGAAATTCAACACTGAAAATGGAAACCAGTATAAACAAAGTTGCAGCTTTTTGACTGTTTTCAAGATGTCCCTAAAAATTGGCAAGTTTTAGTTTTTTCCCTTAGGGTTTATACAAGCAAACAGGTATTTTTCACCACATGCCTGAAGTTCCTCAGCCATGGCTTTCCAGTGCCAGCAGAGCAAAAGGCATAGCCTGTAAGGGAAAAATTAAACAGGCCAACACTCAAAGAACATTTTAATACTCCATCAGAATTTTCCATAGTCTGTTGCCTTTATATTGGTGCAAAGCAGATTTTGCTGGTTGTTTAAATTGAGTTTAGAGCTACTATAAGTGAGACAAGAATTGCTTCTCCAAAACAAAAACTGAGGCAGGCATTCTTTCTGAAGGGTCTCCATTACGTGTGTTTGTTCTTTGAATCCAACAGCTCAGTCATAACTGCAGTCGTTGATCTAGTAGTACCCTGACTACAAACCTTGCAGTTCCTGCTGCAGTCTGATTATTTTAACAGTCGTTTATTGATTGTATTTTTTTGGGGAAAGGGATCTAAGATATTTTTTTACCATAGGGATAATTGTGTGCAGAATATGGCTGTTCATCAATCTCTAGTTCCTTCTGTGGCAGCCCAGGTTAAGTCAGCAGTTGTAAAGGACATCGCTCGATGTTGTTTAGTGAGTAAATAAAGCAGTGTGTGTTTTGAATTGAGTACAGTGGGTTTGTACAAAGAAAGCCTTGGCTGTACCTGTTGGTTGATGTGTGGAGTATTTACACTGTCAATGCTAAAGCAGCTTATTAGATGTCCCTGCCACAGTCCTGACTCCTGCTGTGGCTGCATGTGCTGTGTGCACACAGGGTGTGTGCAGGGCCTGCGGTGCCCAAGGGACCCTGGAGGAAACGTGGAGGATCTGCTGCTGTTGACACTGCATATAGAAAGCTGAATAGGTTGGTTTGTGTGTTAATTGGTCTTGTGACTTTTGAATTTCCAGAACTGAATGGAGATGGAAAGGGGAGATCCCTGGTTGACCAAATATTCTATGATGGGCCTTAAATGCATAGTGTTCCACCAGCTTCTTCTGTGTGGAAGCACAACAGAAACATGTTCCCTTGTAGAAGGGAACACACTGATGCCTTCCTGAGAACTCTGGTATTTTTAGTGCCAGACACTTTATCTTAAGATTTTTCCACCCTTCTCTGCAGTTTTCATCACCCAGTTTCAGATCTAGCTGAAATTTGAAGAATTTGCAATGGCAGCCATGTCTCATTGTACACAAATGGAGACTTCTGAGAGGAGATGAAGATTGATTTGAGGATTAGATGAAATGCTTCCTGAAGTTAATAGCCAAACTCTAGGTGGCTTTGGTGTTTCGTACTTAATTGACTGTCACTAGGAAGGGCAAGGTTGTGACCTTTCTCCCAAAAATCATGACTAAGGAGTACTCGGTGAAAGGAGACGGAACAACACTGTCTTGGGAACAACAAGGACTAATAAACTAAATACAGGTCAGCTTGTGCACCTAGTACTTAAATAATGTAGTACAGCAGTTTTTCTTTGTTTTTCTCTTAGACGTCTTTTCTGTGGATCTGAAAAAAGGAAAGTTCACTTTTAATCTTAAAACCCCCTCAAACAAACAAACCAACCCCAAAAGCAAATACAAGCACTTGCTCCCACCAGTATGACCCTTAACTCCTGTCTTTGTTCTACAAACTACTTCACATTTTAGGCAGTGACTAAAGAATATCAGAATTAATGAATAACTCACTTTGGCTCAAGAAAGGGGGGAAGATGCAATTGAGCCTTAAATACAACTGGTCACAGTAGAAAAATCAGTGTGTTTTCATTTATAGAGCTGTAAGTGCTCTTTTTATTCCTAGTTTAGTGATACAGGAATGGGAATATTACCCTGAAATCTCTTAGATGAGTTGTTTGACTAACTGGGTCAGGCACTTATTTATTCACTTCATAGACTTGTGTGTCCTCTTATCAGTACAAAATGTATTTTTACAAGTGACAATGGATAGACACAAATAGCTCAGAACAGTCTGTTTTCTCAGCCTTGTCATCAGTTTCCCATTTTAATGAGAAGAGGAGAGTAAAGAGGAAGAGTAGAGAAGGGAGACTGAAAGCAATGGAGTATTTGTGAGATGATGCAGTTCATGATTGAAGGTGCAACCAGCAGCTGATGTTGTGTAGGACACTCATTCAGAGCAGGTGGTTGCATGTTTCCCACATCCAAATCAGGTACAGCTCTACCTCTTGTCAAGTTTTTTTTTCTGTTTTGTAGAAAGCAGGTACTATTTGGAGAAAGCAATTGCAGTACTCACCTGCTTCCATGTTCCTTCTGAGTCAGGTAGAGCCAGGACTGGAACATGCATATTTTATATGCCAAGGAATTGCTCTGTTTAACAGACTAGAGATGTGTCATCTACATGTGGTGAAAGGTGATTCTGTTTCTCAACTCAATGTCTTTGACATGAGGAACATTTCTGATAAATATCTTGTGGAAATAGAAGCTTGCAAACCATTTGATCTGATGGATCATCATTCTCTAGACAAAAGAAATTTCCTTAAAATTGATCATTCCTGGAATAGTTCTTAATCAAAGTAGTGATGCAAGGTATTGTGGCTACCAGACTTCACAGTTTGTGTCTCTCTTTAAAAAAGTGAAGGCAAATTTAAAATTACCTATAAAGACCTTATTCGCATCACCGAAACTACAGTGAGTAAAACTTCCCACAGGAGGTGGTGCTGTACACACACCTCAGTTCCCTGGGTCTCAAGTGGCTCAGTACCTTTCAGATTATGCAGGAAACCACGTAATTTAAAATCTGGTAGCCTAGAACTACAGTTATGATAAAACCAGAATTTCTGGGATTTCTCACGCTCTGCCTGTAACTTGTTGCTCATACTGTGCAGTTCAAGGTTTTGGTTTTTTTGTATGTGTGAGCAGTTTCATGAAGGCATTTGCAGTGCAGAAAAACACTCTGGGGATGATAGAAAGGTCTCTCCATTGCAGTGCAGCCTGCTGAGCCACCCACGCTGGCTTGTGTTCCTGTGCCATGGTGTTGGGGCAATCAGTCAGTCTCATGGGGTTTCTTTGCATAATTACCAGGTCCTTAATAGTCATACATGTGTTTGTGTGTGTGTATTTAGACACAGAGGGAGAGGATGCTGCCCTCAGCGAGATAAGCATGAAAAAGGATTTGCTGTGGGATGGATAAAACTTGAGTTCTGGGTGAAACAGCCTTCTTTTCTCCCTGTTGCCGAGGGCGACGCTGTTATTAGGTGACTAATCCTTGGACAATATCGTGACAATTGCTGCGGGTGCGTGCTTACCGGTGCCTTTGTGTGCCCGCTAGGCTGCGAGTGGAACTGCAGAGGGGGTGATCTCTGAAGCCACTTTCCGTGGGAGTGGGGGTTGTGCCCACTGCCTTCCCAATCTTGTGTCCCCACGGGCGCTCCCGGCGCTGGCTCCGCGTGTGCCACCGCATGGCTGCCGAGTGCGTCAGGCTCCTCCTTGGGCATCGGCACCGTGGAGAGACGTGTCAGTTTTCAGTGTCATGGGCAGCTTTCCAGACAGGCAGGAGCGAGGACCTCCTCGAGTATCGTTTGCTGGCCTTCTCCCTTGTCTCAGAGCTATTTGTGGCACTCACAGACATGAAAATAACCTATCAAAGGGGGATGACTTTGCTGTTATCAAAGAAGAGTGGGTTTCATCTGTCTTCTGAGAGAGCTGTCATGATGGTTGGTTTTTTCCCTATCGCTTCTTTGAATTTCAGCTGTGCCGTGGTGTTAAGTGTAGTCAAGTGTAGGGCTGGGGACTGGCAGACTGTGCAACAAACTGCTGGAGGCTCTTTGTTCCTTTGCTCAGCCTTGCACCAGTGAGACTGGCTTACTGCTCCTAGGGCATTAAAGCAAACAAATAATATCACCTAGGGACAGATCAGCTATAGTGGTCTGCTGGACAGAGGCTCACACAGCTCTGGCACTGGAAGTTCAGCTGCCTGAATCTGGCCTTGGGGAGATGGGAGGTGACGCTGTACAGCAAGCACTGACTGGATGGTTCAGTTCAGCAGAAGTGTTTTGTCCAGCTGGTGCTGTGGACAATAGAAACCGTGATAGTTTTCCTCAGACTTGGTATAAACTGAATGCTCTGCCGAGTGTTGAGAGCTGTGCTGCTCCTAAGCTTTTGGTGCCATGTGTATTCCACCTGCTAGAGGCCAGCTGTCCTTGGTCTGGCATTCCAGACTGTGCCAGGAGAAGCGTGTCTTATTTCTCCTTTCCCGTTCCATTTATTCAGGGAGGATGAGGGCAGGGTGGTATTTCAGCAAGCTGTTCAGAGTGGACAGGGGAGCATTGGCTTTGGAGGGAGGAACATAACACATGCTTCCATAACCACTTCCTGTTACAGAAGCACTCTGCTGGCTGCCAACTTGGCCTTTCCTGTGTGCTGCCTCCTTGGCTGCCCACTGCCATTGTCTGGGCATGTGGGTGTACTGCAAGGCTCTCGCTATCATCCACCCTGGAAATGCCTCCATACCAGTCATGAGCTGATCTGTGGGCTGAGATTAAATGCAACGGTTTAGGACAGAAGGCATGAGAAGGATGTATCTTTGTTAAACTAGTCCTTTTTGGTGCACTGAGGTATAGTCCAAGCAATTTAATAAAACATGTCAATGAGTAACTCTCAGAAGCGTCAGTGTGCTTAGTGTGGAATTTGTGTGTGTCACACTTGGAACAAAGGTCTCCTGCATTGCTTGTTACCGATTAACTTGTCTGGTATTATGCAAGCTGCCGCTGCCAGCCGAGAACTAACTCTCCCCATTCACAGAGCAGCCCAGCTTGTAAAACATTACACAGCAGAAGTGCATAGCATGGCAATGAACCTTTCACTGAGGGCATTTCAGCCGTCCACATTTCCCTCAGGAGTCTTTAAAATATTGTAATAAAGAAGCCATTGTTTCACTCAGTCATACAGCAATTTTGCAATGAAGTCTTTTATTAGAGGCCCATACTGAGCTGCATAATCCAGGGTAAAATGCTTTTCACCATTCCCAGTGAAAAGTAATAAAGATTGAGTGGTTTGGGTGAGGTTGGCTTTAGCACCCTTTTCTCCCAAGTTTTCATCCAAGCAGTAGCTATTTTTGTCTGTCAGTTGGAAATTTCAGTCTCTCCTGGTACAAGATGATTTCTAGGGAGGTCTATCAGATAATGGTTATTATGATTCAAGTGCTTCTCCATTTTAACTTTCTGAGACTTTTTATCCAACAGCTGTGGGAACAGGTTGGAAAGAATCTGGAGTGTGGGAAAACTTACTCTTACTTGGTGGTGTTTTTGCTTATCAGAACATGTTAGCCAGCACTGGAATGCTGTCTCGCAGTGTTTCCTGATACTGTATATATAATTGTACAGAGAATTAAGTAATCCTTCTGCTGAGGCCTATCTGAAGGAAATGAAGAATTAAAAATAGCAGTAATGGATGGATATTGGAGATGTTGGTGATTCCTCTTTTAAAGATTATTGTATTATTAGGTCACGTGCAGCCTCGTTTTGAGCATAGGTTGTATAATTATTATACTTGTGGGCTAGACAGGCAAACTAAATGAGGAACTTGTTTAAACAGAGTTGTGAAATAGTTCACCTCTTGTGCTTCCACTTCTGGGTAAAATCCGAGGTCCAGTTACCCCTTGTTCTGCCAAGTCTGAGGTTTATAAGTGCCAGAGAGAAGAAGTTAATGAGTGTGAACCAAGCAGCTGCCAAAGCTCTTTAAGTTTCACCTGATCCTGAAGGTAACCTCTGTGATAAACAGGGCTTGGCTCTTGGCACATGTTTGTGTTGCGCTGAGCAAAGTAATTTTGTGGAGGGGAGGTCAAGGTGGAGGGAAGGCGTGACACTTCTTGATAACTCATCTGAGGCTCAGTTTGTGTCTTTGAGGCTGCTGCCTTCTTTCTTTCCCCCAGCATGTTCTCATTTTTAACCAAAAAGCCCAAGTCCCTTTTCCATTTCTCCTTTTCCTCCAGCTGAAGCAGAGCGACAGTTGGGCTACAACTCAGCTGCACCATGGGCAAACTACAGCAAAGAAAATTAAAAAAAGCCTAGGGGAACTGCTTGTACAGCAAGAGCAGTAAGGGCATGCTGTTGTTGTACAGCCATGTAGAAGCTCAGAATATCCTTCATTTCTGGAGCAAGGGGCCTTGCACCTTAATTTCGGGGGTAAGAGAAACACTCTTGTTCTATAATACACATGTTGTGAGATGCACATAAATTCTTATGTGGTTTCCTGTTATTAACCTCAGCCAGCTGCACCTCCCACCTCTCTCCCAGAGATCAGACAGACAAATGATTAGCTCTGCTGGTGCTTCCTGGGTAGAGTTTACCCCTTCCCTTTTCAGTGCATTTTCCTTCACTGACTGCCGTCAACCAGCAGTAATTAAGAGGAGAATTTAAGTCATCTATTTTCATACATGTCTTGAAATATTTGTGAAATATGGGAGGGAAAACCCAAAGCCTAATGTGTTAGTATGGATAGAAAACTGAATAAGGTTTCCTGTTTGGCACAGATGCTAATACCGTGGGGTATATTGAGTTTAGAGTTTGTCAAGCTCTAGAAACTGCTTCTTCTTTCGTAATTAATAATAGCTAATGATTCAAAGCATAGTCCCATGCCACTACTGGTTTGGTGCTGTCATAGTGCTGAGGGCTTAGACACTGCGTTGGTCCTGTGCTAGCAACTGTGCAAACAAAAAAAACCAGGATGGCAGTGGTCACCTGAAAGGATGTTGGCTGTAGTCTAGGCTCCTTGAAGTCACCCAGCATCTTCTGGTTTCATTAAGAGCTGCATTCTTCTTCTTTGTCTTCAACCCCTAAGTGCACTGGCAGATAGGCAGGAATGATGCATCCACAACTATTCCTGAGATACGCTGACAAATGTCAGCAAGTCTCTGAGCAAGAGGCCGTTCTCTCTGAAGTATTCAGAGCTGCTAAGTGGGCAGGTTTCCTTCTACATTGGTGCCAGTTACTGCTGTTCTGCTGGGGAGAGACAGTGTGCCAAGACTATCCAGCCACAAACTGGGAACTGTGGGCTTCCTCAGGTAGCTGCCTTAGTCCAGCCATTGAAGAGTAACTTGATCACTGAGGTGTTGAGTCCAGTTCTGCCATGGCAGTACTCATCCAGTGGGGTTGAAATCATTGAAAGCTGATGAGACTCAAAACAAACTCTTGGCCTTTTAATGCTGACCCAGGAAAATGGAACTTTCTAGATTCAGTGACATCACTCAGAAGGTACTTTGAGCACTATCCTTGGGGAATTTACGCCATTAGTTTGGTGGGATGTTTCCTGTCAGCACAATGAGCCACAGTCAGCGCAGGGACTTATGGTGGTGCCTGCAAGGCCCCTCCTGGTGGTGCCTTTGATTGGTAGTTTCTTTCAGGATATTTTGTTGCTGTCTCATCTCTGTAATTTAATCACTCTTGCCATGTGTAGCAATGAGACCCTATTGGGTCTTCAGCACAAATAATAATCACGTTTGCTCAGGAAGGCCTTTAAACGTTGGGTGCCTTCGACTTTATTTTTTTGTTTGCCCCTTCCATCCTCACTTGAATCTGTGATGTGGTTGGAAAACATGTTCTTGTCTCTGTGTGATCATTTCCTCCTCTCTTGGCCATAACCTAGTAGCTCATGAGGGCCGTGGCTGTCAGTGCTCCGTGAGCAGACTGGAGAGACTTTGCTCAGCATTGGCAATGCCTGTGGCTTGTATGAACACATCCAAACCTGGCTTTACTTAGACACTGCAGGTGGGAGCAGCAGGGGCCCTTTCCAGTGTTTTTATCCAGTGCTTGGCATGTGTTTGCAGCTTGCACTGACCCCTGTGGTGCATTTATGGTGTCTTGTCTCACCTCAGCTCGCTGCTTCAAGGACATCCTACAAGACCTCCACAGTAACTCCTGACTGAGGCAGGCAAGCAAGCGTCCTTCAAGATTAGTGTGAAGTGCAGAGGCAGTGATCCTGATCACTCAGGGAGCTGCTTGGGATCCTCAGGAAAGCAGTACTTGCTGTCATTTTAGAGTTTGTCCCATTTGATGAGAGATGGGGTCTTACACTTCGTTTCATTCCAGTGGCTCTACCAAGCCATTGATGTGTTCCAATGGTGACCAAAGATGTTACTCAATAAGAAGTAGAACTCCAGCTGGGAGAGTTCTGAACTTATAGTTCAGTTTCAGCTACAGAGCAGTTGGCTTATGATGGAGACTGAGAAGATTCAATGAACCTGTACCTTATTGGTAAATCTACAAGTATCTATGCTTCAGAAATCAGTGATCTGATTCAGCACAGTAGTTACACATGATATAAAAACAATATCTTGTTATTTTAAAGTGGTTTCGGAGTTCACTTATTTTTCTTAGAGTAAATAGCATAAAACTCACTTTCTTGGTATTTGTGATTGTGGTATAATGAACTGCTGTCTTGTCCTCTCATTTCCATCCTGTTTGGAATTCACATTTTTCTAGTCTTTTATTGTTACAATTTCCAAATAGCTTCCTTTCCCCTTCTCTTCCACTGTGTTTTTGGAGTTGAACATAACCATACACAGTTTTTGAGGTGACTGTGTTAACAGCATACAACATGAAAGCACAGTATACTCTGTGTTATCCTGTAGTGTTTATGTAATAAAATCTTCTGTTGCAAGGTTGCTTTTTTTGGTGCATGGGGGTTTTTATCCCAGCTCTACTTAAGAAATTGATGTGACTAGTTGAAGTACATGAAGTACAAATTTTGCTGTCTTGGGCAGCCTGGCTGGCTTTATTTCTTACATTGTGTGACACTTGGGAGAGAGGCAGGAGTGATAAACCTGCCTCTTTTTTTGAACAAACTAAACCCTCTTCAGATTTATGCAGGAAAATAGCTCTTTATTTTCAGAACACACACAATAGAAAGTAAGTAAACTATCTTCTTTGACAACCAGTTTTCTTTCTGGAGCGCTTGTGGCTGAGAGGATGGTATGAATCCATGGGGATTTTGGTGTGTTAATGTAATGATTTAGTCATGTGAATCAGCTGAGTGAACTGTAGCTGAAGTGTGTTTTAGCTGAAGTGTTAGCAAGTGTGCTTGCTAACAGCATAGGTGAGTTTGTGCAGATGTACAAACCAATGTTAATGGACAAAAAAAACCCTTTCATTTCCTACTCGTGACCTCAGACTGAGATAACATGTAAAAATTTATCAGACCTAAATGTTTAGGGAGAGTGTACTGATGCCAAAACTTTCGGGTTAGCAAGGACTCTGGATCATGTGCCTGGGTGCCTGCACTAACCAAAGAGACTGTGTTGTGGTGGTTTTGGGGAGAGGGTGCAGGTGAGTGTCTGTCTAGCTGGATGGAAGGCATCAAGATTTCTGACAGGCTCTAAATGGATCCAGGAATGGAAAAGGCTTCCATCTCCCAGCTGCCAGTTTTGGTTCTGCAGAGATGAGGAAGGACTGAAAATTACTGTCACCTTTCTGGTGATGGATTAGAAGTGAATCTGTGAACTTAGCCCTTTTCTTGCTAGTGTGTCACCCTGTCAGCCCCCTGGCTTCTTCCATGAAGGAGACTAACAGGATCTCTTTACCAAAAACTGCCAGCCCAGGGGAAGAAGGGGAACAAGAGTTGAGGTACCCTTAAAATGCTGGCTTTGAGGCTGCAGTTCTACCTGTGTGAAGTGCTGCTACAGCCCAAGGTGTGCCTGGGTCTGGCCTGTAGACAAAAGCTCTGACTCCAAAGCTGCTCAGCAGGCACCTCTCATCAGCACTGCTGTTTGTGTTGTTTTCTGGACAGAAGGAGAGTTAAATTGTAAGTGCCTGTAATTCTTACACTTGGAATCTTCAGCACACTTTGTGCCTGTGCAGGGCCCTGTGTTAATAACAAGATCTTCTGCTCTCCCTTGGAAATCTGGCTGTCTCACTTGATTTGCTTCCCTTTTTGTAATTTTGCCTGGTCTTTCTGTGCACTTAGGGCACACATTGTTCAGAGGGTACTTGCTTGTGCTCAGCCAGGGCATTAGACTGGATTTTGTTTTTGCCTGCTGTATTAGCTCCTGAAATTCTCTGGTAACGCATGGAAGTGCTCAGAGAGAGCAGTCAACTTCATTAACATGAGTTTTGCTGGGAGTGAGTGTGACTGAAGCCAAACTTCATGGAAGTGAAGCAGCTCTCAGCTCCTCCTCAGTGAAGCAGTTCATGGGATCAGAGCTAGAGGGTCACCGTTATTCACCTCTTGTTACTTCCTGAGCATTATTGCTATTTCTCCCTGAACAGGAGCTAGAGAGGGCATAGCTGCATGCTGCAAAGCAGGTAGATGGTTCCTGGCATCTGCAAGGGGGAGTACTGATGTTAAATTAGATCCTGTCTCATCCTTGGGAAACAGTCGCTGCACCTGAATGTTGGCATCATTGGAAAGGCATTTGGATGGCATCTGTGAAATTTGGTTGGTTTCAGATCAGCTCCTGGTGTGGATTTGTGCTCTGTCACCCTTGGATCCTGTAAAGATCAGAGGTGTGCTTGGCTTAGAGAGGCTGACCTTGCCCTTGGTCAAATGTGAGGCTTGTTCAGATATTCTGTGCTGGCACAGTTCCCCTTTCTGTGCTTTGGACTATGCTCAGACCTTGGGAAAGAGAGTAATTGTATTTCCTAGAATACAGGATATTTTGGAGTATCTAACCTCCATCCAGATGCTTGATGCAAGATATCACCAAATCCTGCATCCCCTTGGAAAAGAGCCTGGTGCTTTTAGAATGGAGGTTCTTCAAGGTGTCCCCAGCTGGGGCCCCATGAGATGGGGGCATCCCAAATCTCTTGGTAGTGCTGAAATCTTGGCTCTTCTGAAGTCTTGATTCTTCTCATAACACCATACCTGTGGTCATGGGATGGGTAACTAAGTTCTGGTGCTTCTTGTCCAGCACTGCTGTGCTCCTGAGAGTGAGCTTCTTAGAGAGAAGGATCCTTCCTGCATACCACAGATATGCCAGCTCTTAACTGGTTTTACTGGGAGCTGGGTGGCAGCTGACCCACATAAAGGTAATTATAAATAAAGAGAACATACTGGCACCTGGTTTTGTGCAATGTATGAAATGCAGTGTTGCTTGTTCTGATCTCTGAGCTTTGCCAGTACAGTCTCTGTGGATCTTGAACAATTCAATAAAAGCTAATTGAGGAGGAAGAGGTTTTGTACAGGTTGTGAGTAAGCTGAGGTTGTACAGCCCAGCCTGAGAAAACTGGTTGCACACAATCAAGGGGCTTTTGGAGACTAAAATAGCACAAATCCTTTTGTAGCTAGGGGCAAGTGAGCAGGGATTGGGCAAGGCCAGCATTCACCTGTTGTCAGTGTGTGCTGCAGGGGTGGATCAGTACCTAAATTCCACGCAGCTCCTGCTGAGGCAGTCCAGGCAGGAGTGGGAGTTGACTCAGCTCTATTAAACCTGCTCCATGGCAGGGAAATGGGCCTGTAATAGCAGCAGTTGTATCAACACCCCAGGCTGGGGCTGGACACAGAGTTATTACCTAGAAAGAAGCAGATTTCACTGCACTTGGCCTTTTTCTTTGCTCTTGGCACAGCTCCCCACCCACGCCAAGGGTTGTGCCTGGCCCGTGCTGGACACCTGCCCTTGTCCAGGCTGGGAACAGTAGTCCAGAAGTGCCAGTGCTCAGAGCTGTAAAATCCACAGCTGGTGTGTGTTAGTGCAAGTGTTTGTGCAGACACAGCCTTAAAGGCTTGTGTTGTTAAATATATGTGTGTCTCTCTCTGCTTTTTATTTTACTAGTGCTTTTGTGTGTCTCTCTCATGAAATGCAGGTGTCCCATATAACAAGAAGGGAAATGAAATTCACTTTAATGGCTACAATTATACTTAACTATGCTGAGTCAATCTGGCAGAAAGAACAAAATGTTCAGACTGGCAGTTTATAGTGTAATGTCCTATTCGGCAGTAAGGAAAGCGATGCCTTCCTCAGGAGAGTGGATAGAGCACAGATTAAAATAAAGAATCTCGAAGGCAGTGCACATTTTAGTTTGGGTTGGTGAGATGTCACATCTTGAGGCCCTTGCCCTGCCTTGCAGCACCTCTGCCTCCAGAGCTGTTGACCAGCCCCAGCCCCGTGAAGCTGTGTCAATGCCACTTGTGAAAGGTCACTACGATATCAAGGCTGTTGTGTTTCCAAAGCACTGGTGCCTCTGGTTGAGAGTCTACACCTGCTTGGGGTGGGGTGAGGTTTTCTTGGACTTTGGTTGTTTGGGAATTTTTTTAACTATCCTGTAGTCTTCTAGTGCTGTATCACTAGTAGGTCTGGCAAATTACAGCAGCATTTCTAAGGGGGGGAAGGGGACATGTCTGAGCAGGTGCACTGAGGAGGGTTTCTTTTGGGGGCGTGGGGGGTGTGGTCCTTTGGTAGCAGAGTTGTCCTGAAGCCTGGGACCAGATGGGTCATTTCAGTGGGCGGCTGCAGGGCATGTGGCTGGGATAGCTACTGCCCTTCCTGCCTGGTTAATTAGTGATCTGAGCAGCCATTCTGCTTTCACTGATGTGGGACGAGAAAGTGATTGGGGCGGGGATGTTGGGTAAAGGTTTGTTTTTGCCTAATTTCATATGCAATTCCTAAGAGTACGTTACATGAGCCCTTTTTGACATTTGCTCACTGAAGCAAACATAAGCACCTTAAGTTTTCCACAATGGTCGTCCCAACCCCTGGAATAAGCCAGAATCTTTATTAATAGTTCATGCTTGGACTTTACTGCCTTTCAATTCTCTATATGAGTGCAAAGTACCCAACCACAAGTTGGGTCTTATACAAATAAAAATTGGGAATTTTTTTTTGTTGTTGTTTTTGGTTGGTTTGAGGTTTTTTGTTGTTGTGTTGCCTTTTTTTTTTTAATTGTCACAGACTGTTCAACCTAGGAACCGAATTGTAGGGGCAGTTGATCCTTATCAAACGAGCTATGCAACAACATCCCCACTCCCCACCCAAAATGGTAGCAGTAGAAACTCAGCAGGTGCAGCTTCCATTAGGGAGTATTTTAGGGCTTTCATCACAGCTTTTTAAATCCTTGCTATAAACATACAGCAGCAAAAGAAAGAGCTGAAGGTGTGATTGCTGCTGGCACCTGCTCTTCGAGAACAACACAGAACAGCTAAAAGGGTGCACTAACCAGCACAGCATAACGTAACCACGCTTTTCCTTCTAGCAGCTGGCAAAGAGTTTAGCATCTTGCTTTTCCAGGATTGTGTGTTCCCATTAGGAAGTCTTTATCAAGCCACTTGCTCTAGGATAGTCCTGTTTTGTCACTTTACATGGAGACATTCTCCCTGGTAATCTGCGTCATGCAGCACAAAGTGAGCCTGACTCCTGCACGAAGCCAGCTGCCACGTTTTGTCACATCTGAGCAGCCCCAGCAGGCACAGCCTGTCCTCAGCCCTGGCCACCAGCCCAGCAGCAACACAGAGCAAGTGGCTGCCCCAAAACTCTTGTGGCTTCAGTGTGCAGCCTCCCTTCTGGCTGCTGGAAGCTGCAGCCGGCGCTGAGGATCAACAGTTGTGCCTGTTGTGTTGTGTCTGGAACACAAAGTGCCTCCAGAGGCAGAGCATGTGCAGTAATGGGGAAGAGACTTTTTGGGATCCTGATGGGCATGGGCACATGTGCCACAGCAGCCTCTCATCCGGGGGAGGGAGAGGGGAAATCAAGTAACTACCAGACCCCAGCACTGAGGTGTAACAGCTCAATGTTTCAATTGTTTCAAACTTGTCAACTGCCTTGTGCTGAGATTGTCTGGGAATGATACAGATGCATTTCCTGTTTGAAATAGGTGCAGTACTTCTTCAAGATTCTGGAAGACTAACAGGCTCCATCCTCACCCAGTGCAACAGACACGCACACAGAACTGTGTGTTCATTCATTTATTTGTCCAATGTTTCAACCTGACTGAAATACAAGATCAACAAGAGCACTGTACTCCTGGCTATTATTACATGTTAGAACATAGAGTTTTGCACTTTAGACAACATTTAACACCATTCTATGGGGTACTGCATTGCTTTTATAAAGTTTAAAATAAAGATTTATTTTCAAACATGTGACTTTGGTTTATTTCATACATTACACTTTCTTGCAGAAAAAATAAAATTGTACAACTGCATAAATATAAAATTCTTCCACCATGAAAATGGCTAAAACATTCAATAAAGACATTAGCACCACAGTGTGCGATGCCTTCAGCAGGAAAAAAAAAAAAAAGAAAAAGAAAAGAAAATATACAAAGCAAAGAGTTATGCCTATCACTGAGAGTGATAGTCTGACCCAGTCTCTCACACAACATACTGGAGGATAAGGGAAGAGGTGGAGAGAGAGACAGCATTCGTTACAAAGCACAGTACACAATCACCTATTCTCTTTAACTTCACTTAAGTTAGTTTCCCTGCCACCCCTCCAAATAAAATACCCTAACACCACAGAAAAGCCAGAAGCCTTATGGAGTGCTGTTAAATATAGTCTCACAGGTGGGCCTTTCTTTGAAAAGGAACAAAATAATGAGAAGTTTCATGCCAGTTCTAGTCCCATTGAGTATTTACACCTTGGACAGCAAAGTCTTTGCTCACAAGAAGTAGAAAACAGATACAATACATGGCTTGAAAAATGACCAGAGTATGCACCTATAGTACTGTACACTAAATAAAATACACAAGGCAGCAATACTTAGGGGCCAGAAACACTGCTTACTACAAGTCAGTTATGGAATCATAATTTACAGTAAAAATGGGCATGTCCCAAGGCTCAATTTTGTTTTCTTTTGTCATTTACAGTAGAATAAATATTTGTCGCTATTGCTACACTTTGTTTACATTCTAACCTAGTAAATGCAGAAAGCTAGTGTAAAGCATATAGATTACGTGTAGGTCCCATACGTATGACAGTTTGTTCAAGACTAGTAGGTTCTCTTTTTTGTTCTTTTTTTTTTTTTTAACCTTTTTAAATGGCTAGGAGGAGGAGGAGGGGGAAGGAGGAGGAAGAGAGTTGTGCTTACGATCAGCTGCTTTTTATGTCGAATTTAATATCAAAGCGTCCCTGGAAGCGGTCCTTGTCGCTGTAGACGATGTTCTGCCCGTAGGCCCTGCACTCCACGCGCACCTCCACGTCGTAGGTCAGGTTGGTGAACTGCACGGCCACCAGCGGCTGCAGGTACCGCGGCTGCAGCAGCTTCCCGTAGTAGGGGTAGTACTGCAGCCCGAAGCCGGCATAGCCGCCCATCCCGTAGTACTCCACTGTGCCAATCTTGTCCGCGTCCTCATCTCGCTGCGGGGGGAACAGGAGGCACAACCAGTGACAACCGCCCAAACCGCGCCTTTGGCAGCCCTTGGCTGGATCAGCAGCTGATTCTCAGCGAGACCCGGGACCGTGACCTCCCGTTTGGTCAGCGCTGGTCCCCACCGTGACAGCACTGCCCGGTCAGCACACGAACAACAGCACCTCCCAGCACACATCAGCCAGGAAAAGGGCTTGGCTTAATTTAAAGCCTCAGCCACTTCACACGGTTTGAAATCACCAGAGCCTCCTGTGGTACGATTGCACAGGCTTTGGCCACAAAAACTTTGCTGTTTCTCAGTTGCCTTACACATGTCAAGTATGAAATACCTTCCCTGGAGGCCTTTTTTTCAGCTACAGCACAGCACTTGGAAGCCAAATGGCTACTTTTGGAGATAGTTAAAAGTATCTTGCCCTGCTTTTACCCCACACTGTGAGGGCAGCACTAACTCATCCATCAGCAGGGCTTTGAGAAACTTCTGTTCCTGAGGAGGAGATATCCCAAGTAAGAACCACCCCATTTGTCTATGGAAAGGCAGGCAGGTGGGTAACTACACTTGGACAAAGGCTTAGTCATCCCCTGCAGCTTCCCAACTCTGCTTGTTGCATTTCAATTTACCTTGGCAACGCAGTGGACAGGGATGAGATTTGGGTTGTATTTTGCCGCAACTTCAGGAGGGAGGCTTTCATTGATTGGAGCCTAGAAGAAATCCAGAACAAGGGGAGGTTACACACTGGACACTCCTCTGCAGACTGGAGCACCTTTGCAGCAACCAAGATCAACAGTACGGAACACACACCATTAACTGGAATCCCTTCTACGCACAGTTGAGAGGCAACAGCTCTCAGTGGTTCTTGGGACAGACAAGTAGTGTAACACAACTGGAAATGGGAACTTGACCCAAGCAGAGCTGTTCTTACAGCTTCATCTGCTGTGGATACAAGCAGGTCAGGCTGGGTTTGGTTCCATGGTGTCCCTGAGGAAAGCATTTCATGGCACAGTATAGCTAGTGGGGCTTGTTTATGCAAGCTCAGGCAGTGGCACGATTGCGCTGGTGCAGGATTTGCCACCTGCCTGCCAGGTGTGTGCAATCAGGACTGGAAATGCACAGGAAAGAACAAAGGGTGGCAAGTCTCACCCTGGCACTGTTGAACTTCAACACCACCAATAAGGAAGGACAAAAGCTCTGGGTATATCAGAGAAAGGTGTGAGTGCCAACTCTCATAGCCCAACCATTAACCCAGTTGGTCTTTGGTCTTTTAAGGTGCAGCAGTATTGCTTGACAGCAGTTTCAGATCTGCTTTACAAACACTTTTCCGAATCCACGAACTACCGGATCTCTGCTGGAGTGTGGAACCAAAAAAATAAATACTGCCTTGGATATGTTGTTTCTAAATGAAACTTGC
The DNA here is from genome assembly GCA_024734555.1 of Trochalopteron elliotii. Lineage (NCBI taxonomy): Eukaryota > Metazoa > Chordata > Aves > Passeriformes > Leiothrichidae > Trochalopteron > Trochalopteron elliotii. The sequence goes on from JANPWX010000073.1 coordinate 3,796,278, forward strand.
AGGGTCATTCCGTGACTAGACCCTGCTGTCTAATGTAGTTTTGGAGGTCTCCAGAGCACCATGGCAAAAAAAAAAAGAGGAACACACCAAACCCTTCTTTTTCCCATGCACATCTCAATGTCACCCCACAGCCACCACATACCAAGCCACCACCCTGCATTCTGCTAAAATGTTTCCACCATGCATCAGATAAACCAAAAGTTTGCTCATTTCTTTTAGCACAGGACAAGCTCCCTTTGAAGGAAAACATTCCTCAGGACTCGTTAGACAGCACCATTTCCCATCCTCAAGTGCCCTGACAGATGGGAATGAAGGTTGCGTAGAACAGCATTTGCACTCTTCTCCATCCAAAAGATGGTGTGCAGGTTTTGCACACCACCTTGTTCAACAGCACACGTTTTGCCACTGAACTCTTAAAAGAAGTTTTTATCATTTTAATGTGTTGGGGAAAAAAAACCAAAAGGAAAAACCATGAATGTCCAGATTTACACCCTTCAGCATTACTGCAAACTTGCCTTTGGGTGAAGGACAGAGATCCTACAGCCTCTGGAAAACTACATTAAATTAACTAAAGACCTGCTCACTTTTCTTGCAGCTGTGCCTGATTTTCAAATGTAGCTTGCTCTTTAGAACCTGTGTTTCGCTCTGGTATTTAATATTAGCATTTCATAATTTAATTAAGCAGTTTTAGCAAGGCAGACAAGTCTGCACTGCCTGAGGAAAGGAATGGAGTGGGTCAGGGCACGACAACATGTACTGATGCTACTACAGACAGGGTTGGTCCTATGGAAGCATTCAGGAATTTAAAATGGAATTTATCATTTGAAGAAAACACCCCTTTATAGCAACTCCAGCAACAGGCTCAGAAGTTACCAGACAAATAACCAGGAGGTTGCACTGTGAAGTTCACTACTACTTGTCGCCAACTTGCAGTGCACAGCTTTCACTGCTTTTTCATTTAAAGGCATTTTTAAAGCAAGTTATTCAAATTGTCTCATAATTTATCCTCTGCAGAAAGGGTTTAATACTGATCTCTGTCCAGACACCAAAAAGCAGGCACAGCAAATCTGCAGCCAGTCCCTCCTCTTGATCTTAGCTTCTGCTAGAAAGGGAAGAGTGATACTTGCCTGAGGTTTGAAGCCAATAATTCTGTTGAGCTTGACAAGGATGCATGGTTTGCCCTCCTTGTACCCATAGCTGGGATCAGTTAATCCAGAACAGTTTTCCAGCCATTCACGTCTGAATTTGCAGACCTTCTTCTGGCCCTGGGCATCATTATATGGTCCTCTCTCTTTGTATTCAGCAGGTGTGTCTGTCATGGCAGGGGAAGGAAAAGACAACATATGCAGTGGGATCTTTTGCATGTCACTTACACTTCCCTGGGCAGTTGATTTCCCCAGGGCAGTTAAGGCACTCCACAGACCTATGCCCAGCCATCCCCCCGACATGGGGTTGCTCCCAGACCAGCAAGTTTTATGGAGTTTTGTTTTATAACAGATTTCTTCCAGAGTCACCTGGCTCAGGGACTGATTTTTTTCTGGGCAGCTTTCACAAGTGGGTTCCCCTCAAATTTGATACAAGTGTATTATGAGGTCTCATTCACATGATTACAAATAACCTATTACAGGTTAACACCTCCCAGATGTTGGCTGTATGGCATGAAGAGGACCAACACTGGCTTTAGCAAAGTCATCAGTAAAACCCCTGTGACTTTCAGAGAGAATAAGGTCAGTGCCATGAGCTTCAGAGTCAGCTACAATGTTCTCCAAGTGAAATGTGGGGGTTCCCAACCCTACAGTAAGCTGCTAGCTATGGCCCAACATGGTCTGCCCAAAGGAAACTAATGAGCAGCCAATTAACCAATGTGCTGCTGAACAGCTGAAGACCAAGACTACCACTGCTCAACCTCAGCTTCTGGTGGACCTGACAGAGGCATCATTCAGAGCCCTCAGCTGTAGGAAACAATCGAGACTTACCTCCACAGTCCTGAAACACTATGTTTTCAGTTTGCTGCTCAGCACTGTAGTCCCTTAAGAAATTATCAAGGTTCCTCACATAGGGTTCATAAGTTTTGGGTTCAGAGGCAGTAAAGGTAATTTCTGTCTTTTGAACCTGGGGGACTTGAGTCAGTCCTAAGAAAAGGAAAATCAGGAAGAAAACATTAAATACACCTCAGAGCTGCACAGCCTCCAGGCCATACCATGAACATAACTCCTAATAATAATAATAATAATCTCTGTTTTTCAGACTTAAGAACTTTGACCAAATAGCTTAAGCTCACTAGAGGAGAGGTTCTCTTTCAAACAACAGTCTTAGATATTTATCACAGTGTTTACATCCGGTAAAAAGACAAAAATCACAAAATGGAGAAGTGAGGCTACAAGTCACGGCTTCCTTCAAGAAAAACAGCCAACCACAGGCACACTGTGACTTCTGCCTCCTCCTCAAGGACAGAAGGTAAGCCGTGTGGGAGACCCATCACACATAACATAAGCATCCCTAACAGGCTGCCTTCAGTGTCTGCAAACACTGTGTTTAGGATACAGCACAGCTGTCCACTCGTGAACTCCTGCAATAAAAGACAAGAGAGGTTTCCCAAGTCTGGTCATGCTCTGCCAGCTGGAATCCACATGGCCTTTGTGTGTCTCTTCCGTGGGATACAAGGCAGGAGACATTTTCTCCCTCAGTAAAATTCAGCTGCCTGAGCAACTGCCTCCTCTCTTTTCATTGCCTAATTGGGTATTTCTGACTGTAAAACTCATCTTCTGAGCTCTCTTATCAGCAGCTCATCACCAAGGAGGTGAGTAGCAAATGCCACCACACAGAAGAGTTGTTTAAAAGACTCTCCAGATTCTGGGCTGTGCTAACCAGCTCAGATTTAGACTATAATAATAATGCATGGAGAAGAGGCTATAAACAAGAAATGCCTACAGATAATAAAAAAGCACCAACTCCTTTGCTCTTCAGTGTGGAACTTGGGAATAGCTGCTCCTATGCGATGTTTAGGTCACATTTTAATTGGAAGCATTGATGCATGGCTAACACTTTAATTTAAGTAATGGGAACCAAGTTAATGCTGCTTTTGTGGCAGCCACAGTAATTATTGAGGTCTTGACTTCAGTTCAGTTTGTCATCTTCATTTTAGCAAGATCAAGAAAAGGAGCAGGGGAGCAGCATTTGCTTTGACAACTCTCAGAACAGGCCTGTTGCCAAGAACCTCCTCTGGTGCAAAACTCAGGCAGCTTAGCTGGCTGGCCCCAACCCACAAGAGCTTGTGACTCCAGCAATTTTTCCAAAGCCACTTGAGTGCTTCTGCTCTGTCCCTCCCCAGACCAAGTCACCACTCCCCCCACCCCCCTGCTACTACCCACTAACTTGGAATTTGTAACCTAGGACAAAGATTAGCTTTGTTCCCCTAAACACAGCTCCTGGTCGCCAAAGATTGTGAGAAGTCCAGCAAGGAGCTCAGGTGTTTCAAGTTTTATCCCTAAAGCAGCTTTAATTGCTCAAAAATTTCTCTGGTACAAATGAACCAGGTTGAGTTTACAAGTTTAGAAGCAATTTACTATTCCTATAGCAGAATGACATCCTACCCTCCAAAGTCAGTGGCTTTCAACCCCTTTTTGAGCAATTACTCATCTTCTTGCTTCACAAACAGTTATATATAGAATAAATACACCAGTTTCCATTTTAGTAAGGGACTTCAATCCCATCCTGTCAAGCCCTTCTCATGTTACCACTCAGCTGGGAAGCAGCAGACTCAGTCACCTGAAGTGGCTGTCTGGAATTGCAGCAGAGGCAGGCCAGGCCTTGGGTCCTCTCCTGGGTCTGCCTTTTCCAGAGTTCAAGTTACAGGTGTGCCATTCAAGTGTATAAATATAAAAAAAAAATAAATCAAGAAAACGTGGCCAGGCTTGTTAAGTTCCAGTCAGGCAAGGGAAGCTGTCAGTTTTGCTCAGGACCTCCCCACCTCTGTATCTTGTCTTGGCCAAGGTAACACATAGGTCACACACAGGCCTGGCAAAGGTGACATGAAGGTCAGCAATAAACCCTGTGGTTTGTAAAAGTCACCCAGTAGAAGATCCCTGTTCTTTCTTCAAGAGAGCCTGGCCACTGCTGGGTACAGTCCAAAGCCATCCCTCTGCCCATCAGAGGAGTGACTTGGCTGGAGAACAGACTTCCATCCCAAAGCATCCCTGTCTTGCACATCTCCACAGAACTGCTGTGAAGCCCAGACAGTACCACCAAGCAGCTGTTCCAGTGGCAGCACAAGGGAACCACTGTTCCTGATAGGTAGCCTGTGGCCGAAGCTGGGCTGTTTTATGGGAGCATTTCCAGGTGGCTGGATGAACCAGACTAGATCAGGCTTTGGCACACTTTGGGATTTGTTGCTTTGTTTGGGATAGGAGCAAAGTAGAGATCAATCTTCCCACTTACAAAGCAAGAAAGAAAATCTTTATGAATATAAAAGACTTTTCATGAAAATTAGCTTTATCCTGATTAAAAAAATGTGTTACTGGCTTCTACCACAACCTCCATTCTCACTTGCCTGCAACTGACTGGATGCAAAGCCCTAAGCCCTGAAGTATTATTTCCTTCTGTACATCCCATAGCCAAACTAAAATCTGCAGTGCTGTTAGCAGAGCAGCACTGTGAAGCCTTAAGCAATCTTGTGTGGAAAACCAAGCGTGTTGTACGATGGCAGAAGGTAACCTCTGCAGAACACTAACCTTTCTGGAACATTCTCTCACCCCCACTTGGGAACTTAAGCAAGCACACACAAGAAAAAACATTTAAAAGCCAAACCCTTGCAGTTCTACCTGGCATGTATTGTTAGACACCCAAGAAAGTGTGTGCCTGGCATGAATGATGCTTTTAGGGGCACATGAGGAAGCCATTCATGAGCAAGTCCTATGGGGGAAAAGAAACAAACCCACAGATGCTTTCATAGTCAGGAGTCTAAGAACCCTCTCCCCATCCTCAGACTATAATCTGTATGACACAGCTCTGCATCTCAAGCTATTACGACAGAGATGCACCATGGTGTCATGTGGTGATGCTGTTCTTTCCACAGAAAAGAATCAAGTAGCTCATTGCTAAAATACTGACAAATTAGAAAATTGCTGCAACTGGCGCTGCAGAGTGCCTTGTTAGGAAATAAAGACTCTCATCTTCACTTGGCTGACACTGTCCATATAAATGATGAGCAATGGTTGGTAATGGACACCACCTTCTGTTGGCTGTGACTATACAAGGACATCAAACACCAAAAAAACCCCGTAAAGTCATTTGTGGGGGGGCATTTCAGCTACAGTTCCACTGCCAAAATGCCGTTGCAGATTAAAACCCTGTTTATTCGAGTTCATTTAAAAAACTATTTTTCACACAGATTTTCTCATTCTAAGCTGCAATAGCAAGACTTCAGGAGAAGTGTCCTGCGGGTAAAGAGGAAGAAACTAAAAGCGGGAAGTCAGGCCTGTTATTAGGAACGGTTGTCTAAGGCTGTAGGAACCACTCTTGCTCCATCACACCATGCTCATTTCCAAGTACCACATAATCTTTGTTCCAAATGAGCATGAACACTCCTGAGGTGACACAGATGACAAACTGAGTGATCACTACACCCTCCCCCAGCTCACTAGGTGAGGATAGATTTTAAGAGCCACTGTATCAAACAATGTCCTTCCAAGCTTCCAGTCAACCTCATCCCCGAAGCACAAAAAGCAGGTGTGAGTCTTCTGCAAATGCAGCAAAACCTGCTTGGCTGTAACATCCTGCAGCCTGAGACTGAGATTTTTCCCAAACACAGGTGCTGCTGAGATGAGAGAAGCAAAGAAATGCAACTTCACAGAAGGCAGCACACACTCCTTTGAAGCCTCCCTGCAACCTTTGCTGCTGCTGTCCAAGCTAAATAAGCCAAGTGGGGAACACACACCAAAGCAGCCTTTTCCATGACACACTCACTGCCCAGCAGAGCTTGAAGCAGGGACACCTGAAATCCCCTGGCTGGAGCAGGGATTCTTCCTTCCAGCCACCCCTTACAAGGCTTTGCCTCAGCCTGCAGTGAGCTGTCCCCTCATCCCACCCGTGACTGAATGCTGTTCCACGGGATGCACACCACAAGATGGCAGGATACACAGCCCAATTTGTATTGGGGTGGGGAGGGGGAGAATGAAGCATTATTTTTTAGGAATGCTTCTTAAGAGGCAATATCCTCATCCTTCACTACTAGCAGGGCAAGTCCTCTGTGTTCAAAGCAGAGTCCGAGCCTGCAGCACATGTGGAGCTGGGGCTGTCGCAATGGCAGGGCTGGATGGGCAGGTGAACTGCACTGTCCCTTCCCCCACCACAAGACAAAAGAAAGAAAAAAATATAGTGTAATGGAAAGGTACAATACTCAGCTTGCCCTGAAGCCCTGTATAACATTCCTGTTGTGTTCAATGCAGAAACCAATTACCATATTAATGACACTTGGCTACAAAAATAGCACTTTATGGCTTTCAATGTTATACCCATGTCAATAACTCAATACAACACCCTGCAGGTTCTGTTGCTATTATGAAATCTGTTGTATTTCAGAACAAGAACGATATTATAGCAGCCCCTACAGCATTTTCTCCTGCAAGTCCTAAAGGCAAGTCTAGTTTCCCCTTTCTCAAAACATTTTGGACTGACAAAACAGTGACTTGCCCAAGAAGGACAGAGCACTGGAACAAGAATAAAACCAACTTTTCTGGCTCCCTAGAAATCCAGGGCTTTATGAAGCTGCCAGTAACTTACTGGGCTCACAAATATTCCCACAAGAACCAGGAATTGGAATTGCACAACATCCTATATTATATAGTTCATTATCTGCAGGTGTCTCAGATCACAGAACGTTCAAGTTTGATGCTCACCATATGCACATTCCTTGACAGAACAGCAGCTGTGCTTGCAGCACTGGGGAGAATCCTGCACTGTCAGGGAATACAGAGATTGCTGACCCCCCAAACAGCAGTGCAGCCACTCACTACCTGTCAGTGTCTCTGAAAGCCTGCATTAAAGGGCTGTTTTGGACTCGGAGTTTCACGGCTGCTGTGCTACAGGACAAGGAATGTACTGGATATTAAGTGTCAGCCTCTGCCATGCCCTACACCAGCTTCTCCACATCTGCAGGAAGAGCTGTTAAATGATGCTCTCCAAAGGACCCTGTACTATTTACTAATTATTTCTTTGAAGTTTTATGCACATGCCATTGCAACTTGGTTCAAAACCCTTGTTTACTGGCTCCCTGCTGTCACACATTCGAGGAGGTGGATTTTGTTCCCCTTGATTTCAGTACCCCTCCTGAAAGCTCATTACAAAAGATTCCTGACCACCTTTTCATTGTTCCTCCATTTTGATTTCTGCAGTACGCACTACAAGAGTGTCTTGAAATTCAATTAATTTTGATTAAAAAAAAGAAGTCCCAGAAAAACTGGTGCAGTAGGCAATTAAGATATTAATAAAAATCCTCTGCAGGCTGAAATCTTTCACAGAGATTTTACCAGAGTTGCTTTGAAATCGGAATTGTAAACTGCTGTTTTACAGACAGCAAACAGTTTACCTAGAAGGGGTGATTATGTGACATCTGGCTGAACAGCAGGGCTATCTGGGTGAGACCTCAGATCCATGGGCACCTTCGCTAATTATTTCATGAAGGGGAAAAACACATTACTGAGTAACAACTACCCCAGCATTAGCCATGTTGGCTTTTCAGCTGCAGCCAATGGCTCTGGGCAGTACCAGTGACAGTCTTTCCTGCAAATGTCAGGGTCCACTGCAGAGACTAAAAGAGCTGCTTTCAGAGCTTAAGACAGCATTTGCCCCAGCCACCGTGGTGGTACATAGACAACTGTAACACACTAACACAGCAGTTCCAGCCTCTGTTCTGTGTTTAAAGCATGCTGGTAGAAAAGCAATTATCTGGAAAAGATGACTTAGCTGAGCTCTAACACCATTTGGTGACAGTGACATCCCCTGTGCTTAGGGCAGGGATTCCCAGCACAGCATTACAGTGGGGCTGCAAGACATGGTGCAGCAGCAGGGCCAACTTGTGTAGCTACAAGCCATCAGCCTCACAATTGTCACTTAAATACCACTGTTATTAAAAGCTTCTGAACTGTTTTACAGAGCAACTGGAGACAGATCGTTAGGATGCCCAGTGCCAGGCAGCCTCAAGGTCATTTGCAATGTGGGAAAGCAGCAGTTGCGCAGCTCCCCCCCGCGCTCCGGCCCGGCTGCGGTGGGAGTCGGATAGCGCAGCCTGGGCGGGCGGAGCGCGGACCTGCGGCAAGGGCCGCTCGCCCCTTCTGCCCTGCCCAAGGCTGCCCGGCCACAGGCACTGCTCAGGCATCACTTTGAGCAGAGATTTCTGCTGTCTATGAGGACAGGCCACACATCAGCAACTACCAGACCCACCCTCCCTGCACCTCCCACGCCAGTCAGTTGAAATTCCCAACTAGTAAGTGCCACAGCCTGTCTAGAGCACGGGGTACTTGAGTCTTGGATAAAGCAATTCCATGAGTACCTCCAGAACTGGCACTGCCCCCTTTCTCCTTGTGCACGCCACTTCCACAGATAGAGCCAACATTTTATCTTTATCCCTTCACTTACCCATGTGAACAGAGTGATTCTGAAGAAAACTGAACCCAGCTTCCTCATACAGCCCATTCCCAAAAGTGAAGCCTTTTAGCCTCACCCCATCACACAGCTTAGGGGAAGGGAAAACCAAACCAGGTTCAAGTTCCTCCTCTCAGAGAGGAGACATTTTTCATGTGATGCAACCTTTAATTCTAGCAGTCTTCAAGCCCCAGTACTGTTAACACAGAAGGCTGAGAACATATCCACCCCCTACAAATATGTGTTGCAGCAATGACACGCTTATTTCATCCTCCTTCTTGAGGTGAGTAACCAACCTTGCCTTCCCAGAACAGCTTGCATGAAGGCAAACACGGGCCTCCTGTTTAGTTACCTGGAGGTGCCACTCGATCCTGGTATTTGGGCTCAAATTCACTGACAGTGAGCAGCATCACTTGGATGGTCCCGATGAATATACCTGCCAGGCAACCGTAGAAGATGACATAGAAGAGGAGGATCTTAACTGCAAGAGAAAACAAAGAGGAATCAAATCGAGCCCTCATGGCAGTCATGTTTCAGGACAATACTTCCAACCTTTTGCCACTTGCAAGGAAGAGCCTGGCACACGAAATTCAGATGTTGCAAAGACATCTATTTGACAGTGAGATTATGCCCTGATGCAGACAGGAAATGTAAGGCACTCCCGTTGTTTGGTGGTGGGGAAACAGGAGCCCCTGAAAACTTAGAAATCCACAAATCAGAGTTTGGGCTTATAAAATATAAAGACTAAACCACGTTCCCCCACACCTTCAAGGATCCCTTGGCTGACCCAGCACTACCAGCACAGGCCCTTACACTTGACACTGTCAGTGATCCAAGTGCCCCACAGCAAGCATGAGTGTGCTTGAAAGTTACTCATTCCACACAGCTCTGGGGCTCAAAGCTATTTCCAGGAGCAGTAACAGTAAGCGTTTCATTCGCATTTACAAGCCAGTGTAAAGCCTGATCTCTTCTAGTAATTCAGGCCATCATCTCCAAAAAAAGACAAGGGGAAAAGAGTTCAGGCCCAATTAACTTCAGTACTCTATCTCAGATGTAGGGAAGTACTCTTAAGGTGTCAAAGTACTGTACATTTACCAGCCTTGTGTGCCTACAAAGGCACTCTGGCACTGCTCATACCAGTTAAAGAGTGAATTACATAACAATGAAAGATTGAATGTAGTTTCAGTCTAAAGGGGGAGTGGGAAGAATGGAGAAGAGTCTGGAGATGCAGCCCAGCTCTGGGTATCAGTTACCCAGTTTACAAGGATTATCTGAACTGATTAACTGCAGGGTAACATGCTGTACTACACACCACCAGGCCACCTACAAGAGTAGGCCAGCCCGTGCCAAGCAACTGCATTGCTCATCAAGCTGCAGGGACAGGCAGAGGCCAAAGACAACTGGAGAGTGAGCCTGCTTGATCTCATACCGTCCTCACCTAATCACAAGCAAAACAGATGTAGTTTATTTGAAGGACTTGAAGTGATAAGCTACCAGAGAAGGGGAGTAAGTAGTGGGTGGAAATATTCCTCCTCACTCCCCAGCTCCATCATAAAAAAACCTCCTACATCATTAGAAAAGCCTCACAATGCAAGCTGGCAGTTCTGGTTGTTCTAAGTCTATGAAAGACAGGCAAGCAGGAGGGCCACCCAGAGAAACAGAGGCTGAGGGACACTGTCACAAAGGCACTCCATCCTCTTGTCTTCCTTGTGTGCACCGGAGGTAGCCAGGGCTGGAGGGCAGAGCTGGGTGCAGTAACGTGGTGCTCCAGGAGTTAAAGCACTCTTTGGTATCCAGGCAGCGTAAAGCAAATGGCCGTGACGTCAGGGACGTGTGGAAATTTTTTCCAGAGCACGGTCATAGGAGGTGCTGTTGTAACAAACCAAACACTAATGCTGTTGTCTGCAGCGTAATGCCTTTGAGCTTTGTAACATCAAAAGGCAAACGCTGGGAGGTGGCTTATTTAATCAGGTTCCCAGCCAGGATGCTCTAAACGCCAAAGACACCTTAAAGGTCAAAACCACTCCAAGGTCTCAGAAAATACGCAGTGGGTCTAGAAATCGTGCACCACAGGGTTGAAGGAAAAAGCTTCTTGCAACAGGTAGGCTTATAACAGAAGAATCTGATCATCAGCCTGGAGATCGACTCAGCAAATGGAAATCAGTCCTAGGCAGGTAGGTACGGGCACTCTGGGAGAAGGACCTGTTCAGCCTCCGCGTTTGAAGCACTGCGCAGTTGCCTGGTGCCTCAGGAGCAGAAAATACCTCTCCATGCGCACCCACAACCCCATTCTGCTCACGTAAAGATACGGCAGAAGCCTGCTCTAGTCCGCCTGCCAGAGCTGCCGGCTCTGGATGTGGCACCTCCGGCCGATCCATTACAATAGGAGCTGAATTCAACATCGCAAGGGTGGCAACACCAGCTGTGGTTGGCAGCAACTGGAAGGCTGTCTATTTGCATAAAGAAATTAAAAGCCTCTTTAAGCTAAATGCTGTGAATACAGCACCCAACGAATATATCATAAGCATTTATGAGGAATGCACATAGAGCCATTTCCTTCTTGCGGAGATATTAAAAGTGTCTTTCTCAGCGAAGTAAAACTCGCTTAATTTCATTTATCCAGAGAAAACAGAAAAAAAGAAAAAGCCTCTGTAAGGTCTAAGGCAGATGAGAACTGGGAGGTCAGGGTCCCCCGACGGCGATGCTCCCGGGCCGGGCCAGCCACCGGGAAAGGAAGGAGACCCAAGGACGAGGCGCCCTCGACAAGGTCGGCCCGACCCCGCCTCACCCCCGGACCCACCTGGAGCCGCACTCGGGGGGCAGCGCTCGCCGGCCCCCGCGGGGCCCCAGCGGACACCGAGGGGAGAAGGCAGGGGGACCCCGGCCCTACCTCCCTCGTCCTACAGGGACGCCCCGTCCCCAGCC